>PVJC01026320.1:0-23994 GCA_004026665.1 Murina feae
AACCTATCAACAAGCTTCCTGGACACAAGGATTATCTTTCATTAGCGTTGGAGGAACACACATCTGGGAGTTAGAATGTTTTATAGGAAGATTCTTAGCTTTATGTTAATTAAAAAGTAGAACTAACCCCAGACTGAGTAAAGAAACAGCAATTGCTTTTAGCATAGGAAAGTATCAGAAAGAGCTTCATGGCAACTAATTGCTATGTGTGAATTTAAAGTTAATAGTATTTCACTCTAATAATTTATCACTCTGAATTTAAAAAGGCCTCTTAACCATTTATTGCCTACTTGCTTCAGGTATCAAAATGTTTCTGCTGTTATACTGTGTTTTCTTTTATTGTAAACAAAATAATGAAACAATATTTTGCCAAAAATGAAGTTTCAAGCTTATATAAACAAATCAAATGTATTATGTTTATCTTCAATTCTTATATTTTTTACTAAAATCTCGATTTTGACACTGAAATAATAATATCTATTGCAGTACATTTTAAATAGGTATTAGTAAAATACATTTAATTCATTTCTCAGTGGAAATAATGTGGCTACATTGCAAACTTTGAAAAAAGAAAACTTTAATCTAAAAATGTTTTAGATCATTATCAAAAATTTTATAAGATTCATCTAAGTAAACTATATGAATTATAAAAGAAATTTTCAATCCAAATACAGACTTTTACAGAATATCAATTTAATGCACTTTCATATACTAAATATTTTAAATTAAGAATCAAATATTTTGAAAATTATTACACATACCCACAACTGTCAAATGTAAACATCTATATTAAGGAACGGAAGCATTAGTTGAATAAACAAAATCACTTCTAGTGTCTAGTTGCCTTTTCCAAAATCAAAACAAAACAATTTCAAAGTAGCAACAGAAGTATATTCTATAAAATATTTTCCAGAAAATAAAACTGACTTCCAGACTTGATACAATATGCCATATTTACCAAAGTATCAAATTAAGGAAAACATATGAAAAACATGTATTAGAAATAGTTTTGCCTTTTCATATAGCTCTTAGAATCATTAGTATAAGGTCTTATTGCTACTCTTCCTTTAACATTACATTCTTTTTTTTTTTTTTCTGAGGAAATATGTGGCATATCATGTTGATGGATAAGCTATCTGTAAGATTTCAGGTAGTAGTGTTGGTAAAGACAAGTTCAGACATATACATTAACCTTTTAGGAAAAATCATCATATTCATAGTAATACATTATCGAAGTCCCAATATTCATCCTAGATCTTGTTCTATTGGTTTCTTAGCTAGGTAGATCAGACTCGGTGAAAGGGAGCTCATGAGAGTTAAGCAAATAGGCCTTCTAGTCCCGTGATCAGAACCACCCCATCATTGTCTCATTGCACAAGCACTGGGGTTGGCAGAGAGAGAGGCTGGTAGGTTGGCCTTAACCTTGTTGAATGTAACCTCTGCAGTGGACCTTGATTTGAGCCATACAGAGCATTACTCATTATTATAGAGGCCAAGTGCACGAAATCCATGCAGGGGTAGGGTCCTTAGCAGCTGCTGGCTGCCAGCCATGGCCTCCCTTCCCAGCATCTGCTGCTGGCCTGGGCCTTCCTTCATTCCACGCTGCCCCCTGGTGGCCAGTACATGTCATAGTGAGCTATTGAACTCCAAAGGGGACACTTTGCATATTAGGCTCTCATATATATATATATATATACACTCTGGGAACTCTATGTGTCTTTTCCTCAGGACTCCTTAGGTTTTGCTAGATCAGTCTTGATGAGAAGGACTTCATATGGTTTACTCTATCTTTTTGCCTCTTGGAATTTTTAGAATAATGTTATTTGTTTTGTTTTGAATTTGCCACCAGATTGCAAGTACAACTAAACTTCAGTCATGTCATAGTACAGACACCTCAGGGGTTTAAGTTTTAAAAATACTTTCTATAACAAAGGACGTGGAACGTAATTATCACTAAAATCATCCTATGTAGTGTTCCCTTGTGTAAATGTACCACAGCTTTTTTATCCATTGTCTACTGATGGACACGTGAGCTATTTCCTGATCTTGGCTATAGTAACTAACACTGCAATGAACATACGGGTACATATATTCTTTCAACTTAGTGTCTCAGGTTTCTTCGGATAAATTCCCAGAAGTGGAATTGCTGGGTCACAAGGCAGTTTCATTTCTAATTTTATGAGGTAACTTCTTGCTGCATCTCACAGTGGCTGCACCAGTCCTCAATCCCTCCAACTATGCACCATAAGAGTTCCCTTTTCCCCACAACCTCACCAACACTTGTTGTTTGTGGATTTACTGATGATTGTCATTCTGACAAGTCTGAGGTGATATCTCATTGTGGTTTTAATTTGTGTTTCTCTGATGATTAGTGACGTTTTAGCATATTTTTATATGTCTATTGGCCATCTATATGTCCTCTGTGGAGAAATGTTTATTCAGGACTTTTGCCCATTTTTTAATTGGATTTTTTCTTTGTTTTTTGGTGTTGATTTTTATAAGAAAATTTTATTTAGCTTTTGTGACAACATGAATGGATCTGGAGAACAGTATCCCAAATCTCACATGATTTCACTCATATGTAGAATTTAATGAACAAACTGCACTACAGAGCAAAATAGAGACAGACATACTAGCAGACAGAGAACAGGCAGACAACTCAGGGTTGGGGGGGGAGGGTTAATGCTGGATGTGTGTGTAGGGATTAAGCCAAAAAGAAAAAAAAAAGAGAAAGATCTCATGGACATGGACAACAAGGTGGTGATTGCAGGAAGGGATGTGGAGGTATAGAACAGGGCATAGAGGGGATAAAGGGTGACAAAAAAAATAAAGTGAATGTGAGGTGGCAACCCTCCAAAAATAAAAGAAATTAAACTTTTCTCATGTTGTTTCATAAAATTTACTACAAAAAAATGCAACATGGTGTATATTATTACAACTTTATAACTAATTGTCAGCATAGTTTTCGTCACTGCCCTTGAAATGCATATGGTTCCAAAATTTTTATACATATATATATTCTATATAATATTAGTACATTTTTAGAGTAGTTTTACATTCACAATAGATTGAAAAGAAGGTACAAAATTTTTATATACATCCCCTAAGTCTACACATAGGTGACCTCCCTCATTATCAGCACCACTCACCAAACAGGTACATTCATTAAAATTGATGAACCAACATTGACACACCATTATAAAACAAAGTCCATAGTTTACCTTAGGGTTCACTCTTGGTTTAGACAAATGTATAATGGCATGTATCAATCATTATAATGTCATACGGAGCATTTTCAATGCTTTAAAAACTCTGTGCTTTTCCTAGTCATCCTTTTCTCCCACTAAACCCCTGGTAATCACTGGAATTTGTATTGGTTCCTAGTTTTGCCTTTTCCATAATATCATGTACTTACAATCATATATTATATACACTTTTCAGGTTGCTTTCTTTCACTTAGGAGTATGCATTGGAATTTCCTCTGTGTCTTTTCATGGCTTAAAAGTGCAATTTGTATTTAGTGCTGAGTAATATCTCAAGGTCTGAGTGTACCTAGTTGATTTATCCGTTCACTGACTGAAGGACATTTGGTTGTGTCCAAGTTTTTGCAATTATAAATAAAGCTGCTGGAAACATCAGAGTGCAGATTTTGCAGGAACACAAGTTTTCAATTCCTTTAGGTAAATACCAAGGTGAATGATTGCTGGGCTGTATGGTAAGAATATGTTAAACTTTTTAAGACACTGCAAAACTGCCCTCCAAAGTGCCAGTGCTACTTTGCATTCCCACAGCAATAAATAAAAGTTTCTGCTGCTCCAAATCCTTGACAGCATTTGGTATTGTTAGTGTTCTGAATCTGGGCCATTCTCATAGGTGTACAGTTATACCTCACTGTCATTTTAATTTGCATTTCCCAGAAGAAATATAAAGTTGAGCATCTCAGATACTTTTTTAAATGCAATTAAATATAACAGAAATATGATTTCAGTGTTTCTTTCTTAAAAAGCCTCTTCTTGGGGAGAAATATAATTGACTAAAAATTCATGAACTTTAATGGGTTCATGGAATGGATTTTAGCCACAAATAATACACTAAATATGCAAAATAAACACATAGTCTCTGAATAGTCTTGGCAGCTTATTAGAATGGCTGAACTTAACCATTGTTAATAATCTTATAAATTAGAGTTGTTGCATGAATACTAGATCTGAAATCGCCATCTACCAAGATTTCTTTTCTTATACATATGGTTTCAAGTAAAAACACCACAAATACTTGGGTGACTTACATTCAATCAGTATAGGAATGTACATAAGTCTTTCTAAGTAAATAAATTTAAACTTAATTTATGGCAACTCAAATCAAGATGCAGCTGGAAACATCACTGATCCACAATGATAGATTATAATAGATCCAGCTGAGAGTGCAGAAACCAAGTCATCATGAATAAATATATTGTAAAGAAAGCCTTGAACAGCTTAATAAAATTCTGTAACTCACTGCCTCAGCTCGATATACTATGTCAGCACCAGTAGAGATACACATAGTTTTGGCAAATGTGATTGAGCTTAAATTCTGATGACGTGAAAGAGATTGACTAATATTAGCAACCATAGAACTTAAATTTCCTTGTGAACATTTCTGAGCCACATTTGTGACTCCTAATATTATATTTTATTTCAACACTTCCTTTGAACTGATAAACTGCACAACCATATTTTTATTCATTTTCTTTTAATTTTCCCTGAGCTGTCAATTGCTTAAATGTGTCTCAATGTGGATGTCTCATGAACACAACAATTTTAGCATGTGAAAATTAGCTCATCGTTTCTATTTAAATATAAATCTCTTTTCATTTTTGGTGTTTTATTATTGAACTTTATTAATATTTAAAGGACTGTTATTTGGCCATCCAGATACAAAATGGCTTAACAGTTATCACTTCTTACTGAAATTGCAAGGAATTCCTTTTTTGTCTGGAAAAAAAGGAATGAGATAGCCAACTCATTTTCAAAGTTCGGGAAACTAATTTTTCTAAATCAAAGTAATTTTTTAGTTGTAGTCATGCTTTCCTAAAGGAAACAAGATTTTTTTTGGATATAGTTTGACTTTCCTGGATTTACTCTAGAAGTTTCTTTCTCCCATCAATGTATCAATCTCTATGCCTTAACCATAGCTGTTCCAAGTATTCCTGTGATACAAAATAAATTATTGGTCTCCTAGTGTCATTTTCACATATGTTTCTTAATATCTGCAAATGGCATACCCGCTTTTTCATATTTCTGATATCTCTTTACACTTAACCCATGTTAAACCCTTCTCCTCCTGAAAATATTTTCTATAAGCTGTTTAATGCATATATATTCCACTGTATTGTCTATCTCATTGTAATAACTATTGTTTTTTCTGCCACTACCTGGGAGATTGATAATATGTGTTCAACTCCTGAGTTCTTATAATTTGGCACAAAACTCAAGACATGAGTGACTTTTATAATTAAATACATAAATAGTTTATATGTAAATAATATACAGAATATATTAACACACAATTAGTTATCTGACAATATATTTAATATTGAAGCAAGATAAAAATGTAAAGCATATAAACTAGAATGTATGTTAAATCTTTCAGTTAGCCCACGTACAGAAACTCACTTCCTCAAAATAAAGGAACAAAATTATGTCTACCGACTTGATAGTGTGCTTGGGCTTAAAAACTGAAATTAATCATAATTTTATAATGTCATAATTAAAAGAAAAAGCTAAACATGTTTTTATATTTAATTGTCTTAATAAGATACAATGATTGCGTCAATAGGAAATTAGAATGTTCTGATCTCTGATTGGATTAGAGAAGGAAATAAATCATTGGACCTGAAGCTTGAAACTCCTACTAATAATATAAAAGTATTCAGCATAATTTCAGCATAATTTCAGTGAACAGCTGGCTATGATTTGATTGCATAAACATGATGTTTTAGTAAATAAGCAAAAGATCCAGATGCCAAGAACTAAGGTTACATTAGCTGCAATTGCATTTATCATAGTGTGTTAGTGACTGAGACCCCATTTCTTTTCCGGTTCTTTCAGAATGGAGAAGAGAGTAGATTATGTTATACAGGGAAGCTTGGAAGAATGAAACAATTGTATACAAAGAACAGGGTGTGAGAATTTGGGGTGGCCACACTGAGTCACAGCAATCAGTGCAATTTGTTTTATCCAGTCACTTGCTTAGTTCTTAATTCAGTTGGGAGACTGAAGAAATATTGGAAACATCATTTCTTTTATATTCAATTGTTGTGAATTATAAAACCGTAACAGTCTTTCTTGCTTAAGATAGTAATAGCATTTTAATATTTATTTAGTATGTTGATGTATTTAATACATTAAAAAAACTTGGGGACCCTGTTGCGCAGTTGGTTAGAGCATCATTTCAATATACCAAGGTTGTGGGTTTGATCCCAAGTAAGGGCACATACAAGAATCAACTAATGAATGTGTAAATAAGTAGAACAACAAATTGATCTTAATCTCAAATCAATAAATAAAACACTTGGAATACATTAAAAACCATATAGTAATACAAATTCTCCCTGAATTTAAATGTTTAGCATATTTGTGTGGCTGTTTTCTCTCTCCCACTGCCTATGTTTTTTCCAAGTTGTGGAAGTTTGGAGACATCAGAAGTACAAATGAGCAATTAATATGTGAGCCTAATTTCACAACAAAAGACAGAGAGCAGACGACAGCTGTCAGGGGTGAGGAGCTGTGTGGAGGGACGGAGGAAAAAAGAGGGACAACCGT
The DNA here is from genome assembly GCA_004026665.1 of Murina feae. Classification (NCBI taxonomy): domain Eukaryota; kingdom Metazoa; phylum Chordata; class Mammalia; order Chiroptera; family Vespertilionidae; genus Murina; species Murina feae. Next base: position 6,807 of record PVJC01026320.1, read on the forward strand.
GGTGTTTGCTGGGAGGGGGTTGAAGTATAAGAGAGTATGGGGGATATATGGTGATGGAAAGTAATTAAATTTTAAAATAAAATGCTTTCACATAAACATCTGGAATTATAGTTGACCAAATATCTGGTTACCATAGCCTAGGCAATTTGACAAATAAAATTAACCCAAACATCATATAATATTGCTTCTTTCTTCATTTTTCTGCTCCTCTTTAGTTTTTCTCCCTCTCCTTCTCCTCCTTTTGTGTGTGTGTGTGTGTGCGTGTGTGTGTGTGTTTCTATGGGAAGTAAATAAGAGAAAAACCAAGAAAGCTACATGCTAACACCAATCAACGGTGTTTTCATGGTAATAAATGAAGATCAGACAAAACTGTGAGAAATAGTGATTGCTGTAAACCAGTGTTATCTCTATATATAAAAGTCTAAGTGACCCTTACAACTAAATGGCCACCAGAACAACCTGTTGATCAGTCGCTATGACCACCAGGGGGCAGACGCTCAACGCTGAAATTGTCCCCTGGTGGTCAGTGCACTGTTACAGCCAATTTCCTGGGGCCAGCCAACCTCCCTTGGACCCTCCTCCAGACCAGCCAACCTCCCCCAGCCTCTCCCTCAACCAGCCCCGATAAGGACTGGGTGAGACTCCCCAATCGACCCTGATCGCCAGTCCAGCCAGTGGACCCCCTCGTGCATGGATTCATACACCAAACCTCTAGTTAAATCATAATACAGAGGTTTTGGGTGAAGTGAGCATTTTGATTTCATATTTTTTCATTGCTGGTTCTTAATTTACCTCTCACTTAACTTATGGACGTCTTCATTTTTACTGCCAACAATAATTTCTTTAAAACCTTCATTATGGTTTCCTGACAGCAATATGCAAGAAAAATGCTTTGTCTGATGTGTCTAACATTTATTTAAAAACTGCAATCTTTACTTCGGTGCTCTCTGTTAAATGTCAACCATGTTTGATCATTTATTCAGAGTGAAAACATACACTCAGTTAATGTGATAGCATTCAATTCACAGTCCATTTTTCAAGATGACCTGGGGGCGGTTCAGGTCATGTCACCCAGCCGAGCTGTGTTTTTCATCTTATTGTCTCACACTTTGAAAGCTGTTCCTCACATACCCCCTAAAAAATCATCTACCATTTTCAATATTTTTTTTTCTTGTTACTTAAACATGTAACAATGTTCAGAAAGGACTAATTCCTGCTTCAGGCACTTTGAAAACGAGACAGTATGTAATGACAAAACCCTAAGCTTTTAACTAATTGGCTTAATCCATTAATGGGGAATTTTAAAATATATTCACTTAGCAAAATATGTATTGCCTATATACATCATACAGGACATTATACTAGGAACAACAATGAGTGTGATGAATGTAAGTTACTCTGCTTTAAACTATGAGAAGGAGATAAAAATAAAAAATGTCAAACCAGTTATTAAAGAACGGGAAGGGCAGGGTGTTATGACCTGGGTCCCTAATTGAGGGTAGGAATCAGGGACCTTGACAATGGATGCTTAGGAGAGAGGGAGAACAAACAGACACCTAGTGATTGAAGGAGAAGTCACTAGTGTTTTGGGTACAGGGGAAAATGCAAGTTGCCTTTTGGATAATCTTCTATTTTTAGACTATTTCATGGCCTGGTTTCTTAGCGATGCTTGTTTAAGGGGATAGGTAACTTTTTGTCCTAGAGAGAGGTGCAACAGACCTGGAGCCTGACAAAGGCTTCTGACCCTTTGTTTCAGGAAGTGACTGTTAAGGGCAAGAATAGAAATTTTGCATAGTGTTGAAAACCCACTTTGTGGGGGAGGGGATGCAGCACAGATTCTGACCTCAAATCCTCTCTTTTGAGGAGAAACATGATTAGAACTTCCCTAATGAAATAAGAGTGTTTAGAATGAAGTTCACTTACATTGAAGGAAATCGGTGAGGCAATCACAAGTAAGGAAGAGAGGCATCTTTAATTTAGATCCAAAAATATCTCTACTTTCTATATGTATATCTAGTACAGGGGTGGGGAACCTTTTCTCTGCCAAGGGCCATTTGGATACTTCTAACATCGTTCACTTAATATAATTTGCTTAATATAAATGTATGTGGCTATGATGAAAGCTCCTAAACTTAATGACTTTTGAGTCCTGCCTGTGGTTGCCATGGTAGAGGGCCTTGTATAGTCCTTGGGCCATGCTTTCCCCACCTCTGATCTATACTATTCAGATGGGGTTAAGTTTTTAGAGCCTTTACTGGACCAGCCACCCAGGCACAATGGTAGTAATCCAGAAAAGTGACTGAGCATGATTGTGCATAAAATTCTAACCTTGGACAATAGACATGGGGTTTTAAGGGATCCTAGGGCATCTCTGTAGGAATATGGCTCACCAGAACAATCATCAAAATAGAAGACAAGATTTACTAGAGTATGTTAGACTGTTGTTGTTTTTGTGTTGTTTTTAAATTAAAGTTTATTATAACTACGTGGTCTAATATTCAGTGCTTCCTTCCTATTAAATCTTTATTTGTAATAGTGGTATTGATACCAAATTTTTGGACTGAAACCTGGATTCTTTGTCCGCCAGAACTGAAGAATAAATCCATGGACAGAAAGTGGTTAGTAAAGGTGGGAATTTATTGACGAACAAGTACAGACTCTCACATGGGGAGAGGGAAAGAGGCCCACAGAACTGAATCCCAAGTAGAGAGCGGCAAAAGGGTCCCACTGAGTTCTTTTTCCCCTTGGCTTATAAAAGCTGCAGTTCCTGTGTCCTGGTATCCCCTCTGATTAGTCAATATTTCCCTTTGATTAGTTACTATAGAAACTCCTGGGCTCAAAGGTTGAACCTCACATGGGATGGTGTGAGGTTCTCCCCTCCTTCCTTATTGTTTTCCTATTCCCTTTGGGCTTTCTTCTTCTCCTTCTGAATGAAGGGCTTCCTTCTCTTTAATTTGTAAATATAGACCTTTCTTGGCTACTTCTAGTTCCCTTGTCTTAGGGAGATGTGAGTGCACCTGACTTCCTTGTGTTATGGAAATGTATCTTCTCCCAGTCTACAGCCCCACGTTTTTCCACGGACCCCAATTCTAAAAGCCCTAAGCCTACCTATGTTACCCCAAAATTCCTGCTTCAGTATGTTGTTGTTCTACATCAAATAGAGTTGAATACTAGAAAATAAATCTAGTTTACCAAAAATTTACAATTGCTTTGGCCTGTCTGCTCAGCTGAGTTCCTGAAAATTTGTTTGGAGGTTATGGTAGAAACCACTAAACCGTCACATCCCTTCTCATTGCTGAGAACATAGCTGAGCTACATTCGCCAGCTATGCTGATAGTGTGGCCTAGAGGCCAAGTCCTCTCAAATGAAATGCATGCATCTGCCATGCGTTTCACTTCCAGGTGGAGCTTTAAAAAACGTCCCATGTATTCATCTCAAATCCTTTTCACTTCAGCTGGCTGTCTCCTGGTGGCTGTGGAATATGGCAGAGCCATAAATGGAATGAGATCCATGAAGGACCATGTGGAGAAGAGAAAACACAGCGACTTGCACATCACTCTAAATGTGTGACTGTGACCACATTTGAACTTATTCTTACAGTAGTTTAATCTAAACTAAGCAAGATTTGATTAAAATTCTAGGAGAAAATTGTTTATGGAAAGCAATATGTTTGGGTTTTTTTTTTTTTTTTTTTTGGCTGCTAAATATAAGTGGGGACTGAATTAAATATTTTAAAAAATAAATATGAACAAATTTTAATCTAAAATGGTGAGAAAATATGGAATTGTTACACATTAACCGATTCAAAATTGAAACATGATGGACCTAGATGATATTATGCTAAGTGAAATGTCAGATAGAAACAAAACAAATACCATATGATTTCATTTATATGTGAAATCTAAAAAACAAAGTAAATCAACAAACAAAACAGAAATAAACTCATAGATACTACATAAGGAACAAATTTGCAGTTGCCAGAAAGGAGTAGATTTGGGGAACTGTGGGCAGTGGAGGGAAGGTGAAGGAATTAAGATGTACATATTGCCAGTTATAGAAATAGTCTAGGGGGGGTAAAGTATGGCCTAGGTAATCCTATCTAATAAAAGAGTAATATGCAAATTAAGCATCACTCAATGACAAAGATGGCAGCACCCATAGCCACATCCTATCTAATAAAAGAGTAATATGCAAATTAGACATCACTCCATCACAAAGATGGCAACCCCATAGCCATAAGATGGCCTCCCCCATAGCCACAGGATGGTGGCACCCAGTCTGACTCAGCCCCACCACTGAAGTGGTCAGGCCTGTTAGCCAGGCAGGTGGCAGGGAAGGCAGGAGGCCTGAGGGGCGAAACAGCTGATCAGAGTGGGCTGGGGGTCCCCTGCCCAATCCAGAAGCCTTCACCAGAGGGCTCAGGCATGGGCAAGGGTGGAGCAGGTGATCAGAGGGGACAGGGGCAGAGCTGGTGATCAGAGCGGTATGACAGTGCCCTACCCAGGCAAAAGGCCTGGGCCAGAGGCCTCAGGCCAGGCAGGGGCAAGGCCGGAGATTGCAGGGGCCTTGGTTCCACAGAACCAGTGATTAGAGGAGCAGGGGCGGAGCCTGTGATCACAGGGGTCTGAGCACTAGTGGAGCTGACAAAGCAGGGATCTGGGGGTCCCCTGCCCAGGCCTGCAGCCTTGGCCAGAGGCTGCCAGTGGGGCAAGGGCAGAACCAGCAATAGCAGGGGGTAGGATCAGAGCCAGTTATTGCAGGGGCTTGAGCTCTGTGAAGCCAGCGATCAGAGGGGTTTGGGGGTCTTCTGCTCAGGCCTGCACCTCGGCCAGAGGTTACAGGCCTGGGCAGGGGTGGAGCTGGTGATAGGAGTGAACTACAGAGGAAATACCTTTTCTTACCGCTCACTGGCTAAGCTCCGTGTATGCCACTGGTAATATTCTTAGTAACTTGGGTAATAAGAATCCTTAAAGGTGATCTCGGGTTTTTCCACCACACTCCTGGAGAAAAGAAATGAAGGTCCAAGGCTGGAGGGCTAAGAAATGTCATATCCTGCCCTTAGTCAGTTTGGCTCAGGGCATAATGCCTCAGCCTGCTGACTGTAGGGTCTGGGTTCAATTCTGGCCAATGGCATGTACCTAGGTTGCAGGTTTCTCCCTGCCCAGGGCCCAGGTCAGGGCATATGCAGGAGGCAACCAATCAAAATGTTCCTCTCACTTTGATGTTTCTCTCTGTTTTTCCCTTCTCTTCCACATTCTCTAAAAATCAATGGAAACATATCCTCAGGTGAGGATAAAAAAGAAAGAAAGAAAGAAATGTCATAGCCTATGAAAGACACATCTTGAAAATGCCTAAAGAAAGTTGTCATTTTTTCATGGTGATGGGACTGGAGTCCGTGTTCATGAAAACACCTTGGTGGCTGGGGTTACCGGCAGTGGCTGCAGTAGCGGGGTGATGGGGCTGGTGGCTTCCCCTGATTAGCCTGGTCACCTCCCACAAAGGGAGCCCAGACTGTGGTTTAGGCCCCCTCCCCAAGGGGATCAGAGAGTGGGCTAAGCCATCAGTAGGACACCCCCTAAAGGCTCCCAATATGTGAGAGGGGGCAGGCTGGGCTGAGGGACCCCCTCTCCAGTCCAGGAATTTTGTGCACAGGGCCCCTGGTATAGTCAATAATATTGTAATAGCTATGTGGTATCGAATGAGCACTGGACTTAACAGGATAATCACTTTGATAAGATATATAAATATCTAATAGATTTTTACACCTCGAACTAATATAATATTGTATGTCAACTATAATTTTTAAAAAAACTGTTATAAAAAGAAAATTAACCCTGGCCTGTGTTGCTTAGTTGGTTAGTTGGTTTCAGAGCCCTGTGCACTGAAAAGTTGCTGTTTGGTGTTGTTGTTGTTTTTTATTCTCACCTGAGAATATTTTTTCCCATTGATTTTTATAAAAACTGGAAGGAAGGAGGAGTGACACATTGATTGGTTGCCTCCCACAAGCACCTCAACCAGGGCCAGAGATCCAGCCTGCAACCCAGGTACGTGCCCTTGGCCTGAATTGAACCCAGGACCCTTCAGTGTGTGGGCCAATGCTCTATCCACTGAGGCAAACTGGCCAGGGCAGGTTGCTGGTTTGTTTCCTGGTCTGAGTACATGCCTGGCTTGGGGGTTTAACCCTGGAAGGGGCATGCAAAAGGCAGCATATTTGTATTTTTTTCCTCACACTGGTGTTTCTCTCTCTGCTCCTCTCTCCCTATCTCTTAAAAAAATCAACTAAAAAGAAAAAATTAAATCACCCTTTTAAAATTTTTAAATAAAAAAATACATGCAAATACTTGATTTTTCAAGGTAGCAATTCACTCAAAAAACACATGTACATGTATAGGTAATAATAAAGGTCATTGGTTACTCTACTTTACAGCATTATGCCATATATATTAAAGTGTATACACCCCCTGCTATTTTTATTTATTATAAAGATTGCAATATACAACAAACATATATTAGACTAGTGCCCAGGAGCATGAAATTCATGCACACATGGGGGAAGGGGGATTTCCCTCAGCCCGGCCTGCACACTTTCCAATCTGGGACCCCCCAGGGGACGTCTGACTGCGTGGGATGTCCCTGTGGGATCAGGCCTAAACCGGCAGTCAGACATCCTTCTTGCAATCTGGGACCACTGGTTCCTAACTGCTCACCTGCCTGGTTACCTGATTGCTCCTAACCACTCTGCCTGCAGGCCTGCTCACTCCCAACTGCCCCCCTGCTGGCCTGATCACCCCCAAATGCTGAACCCTGCCATCCTCATAGTCCCCAACTGCCCTCTCCTACTGGCCTCATGGCCCCCAACTGCCCTCCCCAGCCAGAGGCCCTCCACAGCCAGGCACAGAACACTTGCCTCATCCCCAGGCTTATGACACAAACGTTCTGCGCCCAGCCTGGCCAGATGACACAAGCATTCCCCCCTGCCTCTGGATGTTCTATGCCTGCTGCCTAGAGGCCCTCCACAATCAGAGTGGAATGCTTGCTTTGTTGCCATGGTGACAAAGCAAGCATTCTGCCAGGCTGCTCACGCTGCCTGCTCTCAGAGGCCAACCGCTGGGACTGGGGGCCTCGGGCAGAGCTGAGAGGACTGAGTGCTGCCATCTTGTGGCTATGGGCACTGCTGCTTTGTGGCAGAGTGATGGTCAATTTGCATATTCCCTCTTTATTAGATAGGATAGCTGAAACCAATGACTTCTTCCTAAATTTTGGAATGAACTCATGTTTGCCATAACATAAATTCTTTATAAGAAGAAATGACTTAAATAATGTGTGCAAAACATTTTCTTTAATATAAATCAGTATTCTTCAGGATCCATCTTTATTATTTTTCCTCAAAATTATCAACTCTTAATTTTAAAAATAAAAATATATGCACTCAAGGAATCTTAAAAGGCACCTACAATGATTTTCTTGGCCATAATTGTATATTCAAGGTATTTTTATAAAAACAGAACAAAATTATCTCTTAAATTAAGAAGCATTATAAACTTAATGATATATCATAGATATGTAATGTTTAATGATGTCAAAGACCACCAGTTATTAACACTGTATGAAACTTGAGAAGTATATTTTAGAAACCACAAAAATTTCTGAATTTTTATTGTAAGAGTGTAAGATTTAACTGGTTTGGGAATCTATAGTATTCTTTTGAGTGGGAGAAATCACTCTGAAGTATTTTTGAAATGAATAGTTATCTGTATGTTAATGCATCTGAGGAAGAGGTGATTTTTGTTATCTAAGATTGCAAATACCACATCAAATATTTCAAACAGATTTGCTCAGTGGACTGTTTATAATTATAGTTAGGGTTATTCTTTATAAATAAAAATGCCCTGAAAATATGTATTCCATTCCTAGATTTAGAAAGTGTTATTTTTGAACAATAACTATATGTGAGTGGACCTGTATGTTACAGAGGACCTGTGTGTTCATTAGGCTAAGTTTTGGGAAGACAGATATTTTAATCTCACATCTTCAATTCAATCAAACTGTAAAATCAAATGCCATTGATGATAGTACAAAAATAGTGGTAGCAATTTATATGTCATAAAGAATCATAGCTACAAATATCAAAAAGTATGTATTTATTTTTAAATTTCAGGCAGCATTTTTTCTATTGATATCCATGGAGAGCAACAAATCTGTGTCCTTGGATTTTATCACTCCTTTTATCGTGTTAGAGATGGATTTATTTTAGAGGAAAGTTATTTAGCTCTGTTAGATTTACTAGGTATTTTCTAATAGGTATGGCTCAGCTCAGCATCCCAATTTTGAAGAATTAGTCTTGCTCATTTCCATTTAGATGAGTGCCTGATTAAAGAACAATCGCTCTGACTTCTTAATATAAACATTTATATATTGTGATAAGAAAGTGTAATCTTTTTAAACGGTTTAACCGACTAAAATTTGGATGCTACTCAAACACTAAAGATTGGTTTTAGTTAGCATTTTTATTGTTATGTATTTACTTTCCAAAGTCCTGTTAGGGTATAATGGTTTCTGGTATAATTTTTCCAAAAAAATAGTATTTTAATTATTATAGCAAAGCTGAAAATTAATAGACAGTATGTATGAATAAACCTGTGAAGGATGAAGGGGTAAATAGGGTAATGACCACATTAAAATTGAGAATGTGAACTAAAATATTGGAAAAGAACAAAGGCTGCATAATCCTCTAAATAATTTTCCAACTTTACCAGGTAAATATGTATTTCTTACTAACCCCAAGGATTGTAAAGGGTTTCTTCGTCCGAAGATCAATCTCTTAAGGAGAGCTCTTGTTATCGTCCATCAATGATTTATTTAAAAAGTCCTGTGGTTATCTGTTCTTCTCTGTTTCATTAATCTTGTCCTATAGTATGATCTAGAATCTTTCACTTAAAATAGAAAAAAAATAAAGTAAAAGGTGGGTGGTGGGAAGGCTTTTAAAGAATGAATGTGGTCTCTGTCTTACAGATCTGGTCCTAAAAATGACCTAAGGATACTCATTTTGATATTGCCTTCTGAAGTCCAAGGAAGGTTCTTTCTTTTTCCCCCAAAATAATGCATTTCTGGTTATTGTCTCATGGTAACCAAATACTAAATCTCTCCAACCCTACAACTCCTCTTTAAATTTATGCTCTGAAAACTCCTACCTCTATAATGTGATATAACTACTTCTGTAATCCTTAGTCTGATTTTGTACCAAGTAAAACTAGTAACATCTGCAGTAGCCATCATGGATGCTTGCCTCACTTTCAGTCTCCCTATTAGATCAACTTTATTCATGTTTTTAATTCTCTCTCATATGTCACTATTAAATAGGGCTTAGTATAAGGCAATTGTTAAAATCTTATTCTTCATACCAACTACATGTAGGAAAGTGTATGGGACCTTGATCTTGCCCAAAAGATAAAATTTATTTTATTCATATTTATATTGTTATTTATATTCATTTATATTTGGAGAAATCTGTTAAAAAAATTCTAGGGAAATTTCTCTAATTATACACAAGAAGTCTTACCCACATGTCCTACTACATGTTCCATGGTTACACTCACTGTCATAGCCATTTTACTCTCGTGAAGGGAGGAAGCCTGAGAATGAAACTATTAGATTGAGGAGGGCAAGACAGAAAATGAGAAAAAACAATCTAGGTTCTGGATGACATTTTAGCTGCCGGAGTAAACAACCCTATGGGTGCTGACCTCTGGAGTCTTTGCTGTATGAGATAGTAAGTTTTCCTTATTGAATGAGATTTCCTGTAGGTCCTAGTAGTGCTTTAACATTTATTAAGAAAGACATAGATATCGATAAGTAATGGAACACTATACCATTTTGCTTTGTGTTGAAATAAGGAAATCTTAATCTCTCTACGGCTTCTATGATGATTTTACTTTGTCCTGAACAATATACAAATTCCAGCTCCCTTTTAAGCAAAATGGGGGAATTTCACCAGTAAATCACATCCCCTCATCTTCAATAACACTTCCCGTCTTCTTTTAATTCTTCAATGTGGCTAATAGATATTAGGAGCCTCACAGACAAGAGCACATCCAATCACAAGGCCCATCCCATTCATGGAGAAATTACAGAAAATGTTTGTGTCTTATATGAGAGACAAACATTGAAACTTAGAAGACTATTTATTTTTATATCTAGACTAGGGGCCTGGTGCACAAAAATTTGTGCACTTGGGAGGTCCCTCAGCCTGGCCTGTGCCCTCTCACAGTCTGGGACCCCTCTAGAGATGTCTACCTGCTAACGTGCCTGGTCAGCCTGGGTGAGAGGCTGATGGCTGTTTGCAGGCTGGCCAAGCCCCTCAGTGTGGACCCTCACCCCACTGGGGTGTGGCCAGCCTGGGTAAAGGTTTGAGGGTCATTTTCAGGCTGCCCACAGCTCCTTCAGGCTTTTTGTCCCTACTGGAGTGTCTGGATAGCCTGGGTGAGGAGCTGAGGGGTGTTTTCAGGCTGCCCACAGCCCCTTCAGGATTTGGGTTCCTACTGGGGTGCCTGGGAAGCCTGGATGAGGAGGTGAGAGGCATTTTCAGACTTCCCACAGTCCCTTCAGGTTTTGGGTTTCTACTGGGGTACTTGGCCAGCCTGGGTGAGGGGCTGATGGCTGTTTGCAGGCTGGCCAAGCCCCCCAGTGGCGTCCCTCACCCCATTGGGGTGTGGCCATCCTGGGTGCGGGCCTGAGGGCCGTTTTCAGGCTTTTAGGCTGCCCACAGCTCCCATTGACCCAATGTCCCAGCAAGGCTGGCTGGAAGCAGGTTTCTGGGGTTTATTTATCTTCTATAATTAATACTGTTCCTTTAAGCCAAGGTCTAAGCAGGTAACAGCTCTGTGGCTTCTATAATTGAAAGAATGTTGCCTTAGTAGACTCTAGGCAGACAGTTTCCTCCATCTCTGGTGCAACGGAAGCCTGCTGTTTGCTTCAGCTCCGAGGCTTCTATAATTGAAACAATGTTGCAACTATGTTGTTGCCTGAGCCTGGAGAAGCCCAGCTGGTGGCAGACAGTTTACTCTTGGTGCAATGGAAGCCTCTGTTTACTCCAGCTCCATGACTGCCGGCCTCCATCTTGGCTGGGTTAATTTGCATACAGTTGCTCTGATTGGCTGATGGGCGTGGCTTAGGCATCCCAAAGAAATATCAATTTCAATATTACTCTTTTATTAGATTAGATTTATATTTCCCAGAATTTTATATTAGACTGAAAACCACATGCCCTAACCAGCTTGGCTCAGTGGATAGAGCATCGACCTATGGACTGAAACGTCCAAGGTTCAATTCCAGTCAAGGGCATGTACCTTGGTTGCGGGCATCTACCCAGTAGGAGGTATGCAGGAGGCACCTGATCGATGTTTCTCTCTCATCAGTGTTTCTAACTCTCTGTCCCTCTCCTTTCCTCTCTGTAAAAAATCAATAAAATTTATTTAAAAAAAGAAAAGAAAACTATAGTATATTTACTTTTGTACATCAGTTAACTAACTAATGTAAAGATTCCATAAACTACAGGATCAATTAACAAATTGTGGTGTGTAGATATATGTCATTTACAAAAGATAAACTGATATTTGGATACTGTAATTTATTTTCTACTGATAAACATATTAAACATTTTGTAAACTCTAGTTAATTATCTCCATAACTACTGAGCAACATAATTCTCCAATTAATCATTTAAATATATCAAAGACTAATGTTTATGTCACTTCTACCTCTTACTTATTAATCAGAAAATGTCTCTTAGGTATAGCTATGTACTAATCATTGAGTTATTTAGAGAAGTATTATATAAGTAGCCTCTTATTTACTTTTTTAAATTTATATTTTATACTCTCATCCAAGTGTCTTCATAGTTTAATCTTTTCTATATCTAATAAAAACCAAAAAAAGTATAAATGTTATGTTATATTAACTTTAAAATAGCAGCAAATAATTTCAATGACTAGGCTCAAACATAGCATGATAACTAAGGCCACTAAGACTGAATGAAATATAGAGAGGGTGCTGATGTAATGTAATTAAGAATTGAAGACACATAAGACAGGGTGCTAAAGGAAACTTCACTCAGAAAACCTTTACAGAAGTAGAAAATATATTTTGTCTCAAAATTTAAGGTAAATTCAAAATTGTAATGTTCCATTTTAAAATGAATGTTTAATTTTATAAACCCCATTAACACAATTATCCTATATAATAAAAGGGTAATATGCAAATTGACCCTAACAGCAGAACGACTGGGAATGTCTGGTCCCTATGACACACACTGACCACCAGGGGCAGATGCTCAATGCAGTAGCTGCCCACTGGTGGTCAGTGTGCTCCCACAGGGGGAGCTCTGCTCAGCCACAACCCAGGCTGAGGGCTGCCAGCACAGCGGTGGTGGCCGGAGCCTCTCCCGCCTCCTCAGCAGCACTAAGAATATCTGACTGCGGCTTAGGCCTGCTCCCCACTGGCAAGTGGACATCCCTTGAGGGATCCCGGGCTGCCAGAGGGATGTCTGACTGCCACCTTAGGTCTGATCCCCTGGGGAGCAGGCCTAAGCCAGCAGGTGGATATCCCCAAGGGGTCCCAGACTGCGAGAGGGCCTAGGCTGGGCTGAGGGACCACCCCGAGTGGTGCACTGGACCTCTAGCATCAAATAACTAAGAGGATATCTCTCTGCCAGGGTCTCTACTACTTAAGAAAACTTGATGTTCTCTTTATGATGGGTAAATGTAGCAAGATGACCAATATATTTTATATGATATGTTTAAATTTTTAACTTTTAGGATATAGTTATAATTTTGAAATTATAAAAGTACTAAAAATCCGGTACACAAAATGCAGGCAGGGGTAGGGTCCTTAGGCCTGGCCAGCGATCAGGGCTCATCCGTGGGGCGACTAGCAGTGCGATCGGGGGCCCCCTGCTGGCACCCACCTTGGCTGGCCTGGGGCCTGAAGGCTGGGGGCAGCTCCTGAATTGACCATCTGCCCCCTGGTGGTCAGTGTGAGTCATAGCGACTGGTTGTTTCCCACGTCATTCCATCATTTGGTCTATTTGCATATTTGGCTTTCCTTATATAGGATGAGTAAAATAAAAATAAATATATTTTAGAATAATGAATGACCTAATTAAAACTTACTCTTTAATAAATAAACTCTAATAAAATTATGAAGTAAAAAATGGAGCAAGGCAACATTATGAGTTGAGAGACATAAAGAACATTTTCCAAGTATGATTAGCTGTCCTTTGGAGGAAATCAGTTTGCAAGTGTCATATTTTACATCTATATGGTTCATTGAATATACTTAGTTTGAAGAAAATATACCTTAACATTCTCAAATAGAAATAATACATTCTTTTATTAAGGGACTTTAGAAGATAGATCAGTAAAGCCCAAAATAACAAGTCATTTTTTAAAATTTCTTGAATTAATAACATATTTTGTAAGTAAAAATTTCCATCATTTGTACCTTGAGATGTTATTATTTTAATCTTCAACAGAAAGGATGTAGCATAACCCAATTCTAAACATACTATTTACTGCTAACCATATTCTCACATTAATCTAATCTAATAAAAGCACAATACTGAAAGTGACCATCCCTTCAGGATGCCTAAGCCATGTCCACCAGCCAATCAGAGTGACTGTATGTAAATTAACCCAGCCAAGATGAAGGCCAGCACTCACAGAGCTGAGTAAACAGGCAGCGTCCGTTGCAGCAGGAGTGAAACTGTTTGCGGGCCTGGGCATCTCCCAGCTCCAGGCAACAACATATTTCCAACAGTGTCTCAGTTATAGAAGCCTCAGGAACTGAAGCAAACAGCAGGCCCAGCCAGACTACTAAGGTTAACATTGTTTTGTTATAGAAGCCAGAGCTGCAGCAGAGAGGAGGTTTAGTTACCTGCCTAGGCCTTGGCTTAAAGAAACAGTGTATCAATTATAGAAGATAAATAAACCCCAGAAACCTGCTTCCAGCCAGCCTGAAAGCCTGAAAGCACCCCTCAGCCCATCACCCATGCTGGCCACACCCCAATGGGGTGAGGGACGCCATTGGGGGGCTTAGCCAGCCTGCAAACAGCCATCAGCCCCTCACCCAGGCTGACCAGGCATGCCAGCAGGTGGGCATTCCCTGAGGGGTCCCAGACTGCGAGAGGGCACAGGTCGGGCTGAGGGACCTCCCGAGTGCACAAATTTTTGTGCACTGGGCCCCTAGTTATCCAATAATTATATATTACAGAGAATGCTAGTTGTTTTGGTTTTTTATTGATTAATTTTGAGAGAGAGAAAAATATCAATTTGGTGTTCCACTTATTTATGCATTCATAGGTTGCTTCTTATATGTGACCTGACTAGAGATTGAACCCATAACCTTAGAGTATCAGATTGACACTCTAACCAACTGAGCTAATTGGCAAGGGCCTGCTAGTATTTTATTTTTTATCATGAGTTTCTGAAAATTATTGCAATTGAAATTTTCTTTAACAATATTTTACAAAGTAATATATATTTCCTTATTTTCCTTTTATTACCTGCTGTTTCATTTTACTTTGTTTAGTTTACTTACTAGCCAACATATTTTGTTTGACAATTAATATTTCATTCTTCAAAGAAAACTGAATAACAACAAACATTATCAATCCACTCTCAAGACACAATTTCATTCTGTACTAGGGCTTTTTATGTCATGGTTCATGTTTTGATATATATTTCTTGCATGCAGGTAAGATCATGTTTTAATTATCAACAGGGAAGAAGCACATCATCTTTTTCAATCAGGAAATCTGATATATGTTAGATGAGATGCAGATAAAGGTCCAAGTAAAGATATTAATGTTACCTTGTATTAGAACTGATTATATATTTATATGGAACCAAAAAAAAAATCTCAGTATCACTTCATTACACGTTAAAGTTATTGGAAAAAATACCCCATTTTCTAGAAATGCTGTTCTTAATAAAAAGTAATATTTTCTGTCTTAAATTGTTAAACACTGGAGATATTTTATTGCTTGTCTGTCTACATGACACTAACTTTTACTGCAATGGGATATCTGCCTTACTTTGTCTATTATATTAAGGCACATTTATTACCCATTTCTTTGGGGTAAAAAAAAATTGTTTTGTTATGTACATTTCCAATGTTTGCCTTTGGCTTAAATAGGAAATGAAAGGAGTGTCCAGTTGAGAAACTGCCAGAGGCATTCAAATGAACCATATGTCATTAGTAGGGATTATATACACATAAACCCCATATTTATTGGGAGCATTTTGCAATTCCAGAAGGTAATCATAAAGTGAGCTTGGCTATGTATTGGAACAGTAGCAAACAGGAATTGCTATAATTAAGTCATTAGGATGAAGCTATATGTCTGATAGTCTGAAAGAGATGCTTATGTTGGAAAGAACTTCAAGCGGTAGGGTAATCTCCAAACTACTTGACAAAAATGAGCAAAATCATTAATTTAATCATTTATCCTCAGAAAACATGTTCAAGTAAGACAGCCTTAAAAATTTTCCATACAAGAAAATTCATTGCACCTTGACTGGTTTGGCTCAATGGATAGAGCATTGGCCTGCAGACTGAAGGGTCCCAGGTTCGATTCCAGTCAAAGGCATGTACCTTGGTTGCGGGCACATCCCCAGTGGGAGGTGCGCAAGAGGTAGCTGATCGATTGTTTCTCTCTCATCGATGTTTCTAACTCTCTATCCCTTTCCTCTCTGTAAAACATCAATAAAATATATTTTAAAAAAAAGAAAATTCATTGCAGTTTTATCTATAGTAAATATGAATTAGGACTATATTAGTGGTTACTATGCTACTATTAATATTTATTGAACTTTTAACTATGTGATATACCTTATCTCACTTAATCTTGTCAACTAACTAATAAGTTAGGTCCAACTATTATATGCATTTTGAAAATGAAGTAACGTGACACATGCTTTGAACAAAATCTGACAATTTTAATATTCATGAGTCATAGTATGCAATGTCATTAAACTATGTTGCAGAAGTCTTTAATAACAAAGTTTATTGTAAAACAACAATTGAGTGTGTCTGCTTGTATGTATGCATGCCTATTTTATATGAATCATGCTTTGTAACTGAAACATGGAAGAAATCTTCACCGTGCTCTTAAAATCAACAATTCTCTGTCCTCACATCATGGAGAAATGTGAGTGATAAATTTATTCTCAGTCATTCTTGGGATTTTACGTCTCTCCAGCTGGGGCTGGACTTGTGGAGGAACCACTAATTTCATGCCCTGTAATTTCAGTCTTGAAGTTCTTAGTAATGTGTTCTTCGACTTTGCATGTTGTAAGTGAATTTTGATGGGGTAATGGAGCATGTGTTGAGAACTTCAAGACTCAACTCTCTTGTGGCCCATCCATCTATTGCCTCATGGCTGGGATTCTGTACCACATACTGCCTCAGCCAGGTTTTCTTTGCCTGATGATCTCACCCCCCCATCCACTCCCTGTGCTTGTGGTATGGCAAAGGCAGGCTTTGCCTGGTGTCGGCAGTGCCAAGTGGGTTCGGTGACTACTTGGCCACGTTGAGCCTCTTTGTCAACTCCCATTCAGGTACTGAGTGCACCTGAGAATGGAGGCTGTTGATTATTATGATGTGAGAAGGTACAACATGCTCCTAAAATCATGAATATTGTGAGGATTGCAAAGATAACCACCAGACACCTACAATGATCCGTGTTTCTTTAATAATTCAATGGCAGAATATCTCTATAAAGGAAAGAGCACTCACAGTGCCAAGGAAAAGGACTCCAGTTGCCAGTGATGCTAACAAAACAGGAGGGTCACATCAGGTCCCGTGGCAAGCTTCCCCAGCCATTTTCACAATTGGCCCCTCTTGACCATTTCCTCATCTGAAAAGTGAGGTATTTTTGTTTGTTTGTTTTTATTTCATGTTCTTTTTACCGTTTTGTGATTATGTGTTTTGAAGGCATAACAATGAGGAGTGAATGAGGTTAATTTCAGTTTACCTTTTATAAAAGTTCATTCTGGATACAATGACTGATGGAAATATATGTAACATAAATACCTATATTCATAAATATTATATATACACACATACACAGACACAAAGTGCTTGACCTCTCCTATTTGCTTTCATATTTCTGAGCACTCCATAGTATGACTTG
>PVJC01026321.1:0-24098 GCA_004026665.1 Murina feae
AAATGTGTTCCAAAATAAAAAGTTATTAAAAAAAATTGCATTTGTTGCACAAAGGAGTTGATGGCCACCACCAAGGAAATCTCAAAGCCAATGGCATAGCCTCTGCTTTACAGTTCCAACACATCCACAGTCAGCATTCAGCCTTCCCCTTCCGTTCTCAGATCTGGTTTACTTTACATTAGTCCATGTTGATCTTTATAACACCAGGAGAGTGACGTTCGATATTTATGGCAGAGCCCACTGCACCAACGAGGAAATTGAGACACAGGTAATAGTACTTACCTTCTCATTCAATAGAGTGGGGATCTTAGCCCAGAGAAAGGGGAGGGGCTGCCCCTGGTCGCCTAGGAGGTTAGGAGGCTAATTCAGGACTAAAGCTGCAGATTCCCTATTCTTAAAACTGTCTTGGCTGCTGTTTCAGGGCAGCTGCAGACAGAGCTTAAATTTGGGCTATTTGGGAAGACAAAGGAAAGCAAAGGAGAGTAAATCTCATCTTACCCCCGCCCCCTTCTCACCTTTGAGTTAAGCAATAAAGCTGAAAAGATCCTTCAACAAACAAATCCCTCCTCATTATACAATCCACGGGCACACTGGCTCTTAGGAAACCTGAAAGGCAAGCTCCTGAAGAGGGAGGGCTGTTCATACATGTCTGTCCAGGTGTCCTCTTCCCTGTTCATGCTCAAGAAGGCAGCATGTCTGCTTCAAGAGCAGCAGCTCGGTGGGCATTTGGTTCCCACACTCCTGTGGTGGGACGGGCTGGGGGGGTGGGAGCAGTACGCTTCCAAGAAGGCACGTTGGCCAAGGCACGGTCTGCACGTCTCTATTCCAAAGTTGGATTCATTCTTGATGTTGGAAAATGCTCCCAAGTGTTCGTCGTTGGTGGAAAAGGCAATTGTGGAGTCAGGCCCATGTGGGTGATCAGATGAAGATGGTCCCAGGACCAGAGGATGAGTCCAGAAAAGATAATACCCCTTTTCCTTCAAATGGAAAACGAAGCCCCATTCTCCCTGTTAAACTAGGAGAAAACCAGATTAGCATGAAATGCGTTTGCTTCTGAAATGGGGGCCAGGAACTAGGGGCAAGGGTTGGCTGCACCAAGAGGTGGAAATTGCCTTAGAAAAGGGAAAGGTTTGCTTAAGCCATGGAAAGGCCGAGAAAAGAACCCACTTGGGCGTCTTATTAGAGAGATGGAGAATGGTTTCTCCATTTGCATAAACAAAATATGAAAGCTTTCTGTGCAAGAAACCTGTATCTCAGGGGAAAGGAATGCCATCATTCCGGTAATTAGCTATTTCCCCAAGAAGTGTGGTTTGCATCATAGGTGAACTTCTCATTTGGATCCTCTTTGTTCCCAAAAAAATGCAGCTTTTCTCCTCCAGGGCCCTGTGGAGGTGCGATGACATTGACAAGAAGACTTAGCATTCCTATGATGTCAGAGTCCAGAGTTTCAACTCTTGGCCGATCAGCTTTTTAGATTAGGAAATACAGTATGGTTCAGAGCAAGAGTCTGAGCATTGCTGTCACATCAACCTGGTCCTGAGTCCTGGTCCCATTTGGTAGCAGGTGACTGACCCTCAGAGAGTTGGTTAACCACTCCATCTTCGATTTCTTCTCTTTAAATTGGGCTAATGACTCCTACTCAATGGTATTGTTGGGGAAAACCCCTCAGAATTCCATCATCTAGTGGATGTTCGTTTTGAGTATCTCTTGATTATTTTCTGTCTAATTTACTCTTCTTTAATTTTTTTTTTTTGTTAATCCCCATCTGAGGCTATTTTTTCCATTGATTCTTAGACAGAATGGAAGGAAAGGAGTGGGGGAGGGAGAGAGAAACATTGCCATGAGAGAGACACATAGACGGTTGCCTCCCACACGAGGCCCAGATCAAACCTGCAACCCAGGTACACGTCCTTGATTGGGAATTGAACCTGAGACCCTTTGGTCCAAGGGCTGACACTCTATCTACCTGGCAACACTGGCCAGGATTCTGATTTATTCTTAAGTAGTTTTGTTTTCCAGGATTATGTATTGATCAATGATTCCTTTTTATTTCTTCAGGTAAACAAGAACTTCTTTCTTCCTGTTTTGTTTTGTTTTGTTTTTATAACTGCCATAGATGCTATGGTAAAGTTAATTTTAATAATAGTTTTCAAAACATTAAGCAGATTAACTGGAATTTTCTATTCTGAACAAGCTAATCATATGTAGTTCTACCTCTCATTTGCAGTAATTACCACCATTTTAATTGGCTAATTAATTATTAAATGATTATCAGTCTTAGCAGAATGTAAGCTTTGTGAAAGCAAGGTTAGTAGAGATAGTATCTGTCATGTTACTGCTCAATCCCTCATACCAGGTGCTGCTGTGTGTGTATGTATGTGTGTGTGTGTGTGTTTTCCAATAAGTGTTGGCATAAACAAATGAATTAATGAATGATTAAACCTTGGAAATAGTCAAGAGATACTCAACTAACAAAAGGAAGATAGCTCTATGTTGGAAGAAAAATACTTCACATGATTTTATCGAAGATGACAATGCATTGACTTTAATAAGTTTAACTGAATTTCATATGGCATTTTACACCACTAACCATCATGAACGATGGCCTTAGGTTTACCGGTAGAATTAATGGCTTTACATCCCAATTCTGTCATTTCTTAGCTGTGTGACTTTAGACAAGTAAGTGCGTTTATACCCCCTGAGCCTCCATGTTTCTAGCTGTAAAATGAAAGATAATCTTTATATCGAGGCTTTACAGATAATGTAAATGATGCTTTGCATAGTGCCTGGCACATAGCACATGTGTGATTAAGACAGCACCTTCAAGAGATGCTACAACATGGTGGGTAAGAACATAGCTTTCGTGTTAAAGTGCCTGGGTTCAAACCTTGATTCTAATATTTATTAGTTGTGTTACTTTGGACAAGTTACATAACAACCGCTTTGTGCCATATTTTTTTCTACAAAGTGGGGATGATAATATTAATACCTACCTTTATGGTCATTGTAAGATTTAAATAAGTTAATGTAGGCATAATGCTTAGAGTAGTATTTGGTGTGTTTGTGTGTGTACTAAGCATGATATAATGTCACTGTTATTCTTTAATAGCAAATGTTTCTCCTTTGAGGGTATAGCCAAAAGTTAATCTCAGCCATGTAAATGATCAATCTGAAAAACAGTTTTCAATTAAAAAAAAAACACAAATTCACTTAATATTTTTTTAACTCTAAGTGTCAGGATCCAGGAGGTAGGCATGAATCGGACAATTTGTTTTTGAGGGGCTTCTGGCCAGGCTGAGGACACAGACATATGTATCAGCAATTGCAGGAAAGGCCAGTTAGAGCAGGAGGCAAAAGGCTTGAACTCTATTCCAGCTGTGCTCTGAACTTGTCCAGCTGTGTGGCCTTGGACAAGTCCCTTTCCCTCTCTGGTCTTCGTGTTGGGGGAATAATTACATTTGATGTAATCTGTGGAACTATCCTGCATGTTACCTTCAGATCTTATGATTTTTTTTGTGATTACTCCAGCTTTATTTGTTACACATTTTCTTTTCCTCTTTTTTTATTTTGTTTTATTGCTTACAGTATTACAAAGAGTATTATATATGTCTCCTTTTTTATTTTTATTTTTTATTTTTTCCATAAGATGGTGCTTCTTCCAGCCGTTTCCATCTCCTGAAGCCTGTGCGGCCCCTATAGGAAGGCGTGTGAATTCCACCGCTGCAAGGTTTTCAAACTGCCAGCCCCACCAGCCTGCCTGAATAAAGGCATTTCTTAGCCCTGAGGAGTGAGTCAAAGACCTACTCCTTCCCCTCATTGACTGTGAGATGGGGGAGCACGTGCCACTGTCTGGGCCTCGGAACCCCAGTGTGCAACTAAGAGGATCTGCCCAAAGGTCTCCAGGGTCCCTTCAACATCTGTGTCATTAGTAATAGGAGCTGATGTTTTCTAGAGCAGCACTTCACAAACTATGTTCAGTGAAACATTATCTTCTGTGGGATGTGGATAGGATTCAGTAAAACAAAAGGTGGTAGTGAGGGGGTTGTTCCAGCCTCCAACAAGCATGGAAAATATTTAGTAAAATAATGATCCTCAGAATGTTTAATACGTTAAATGCATGTGAACTTTCCCCAGGGGACAATGCAATAGACTGACAAAGGTAGGCTCACAACATGGCTAAGAGCACAGGCTGGGATTTGAATCCTGATTCTACTACTGTCCAGCTGTGTGACCATGGAGAATTTCACCAGCCTCTCTGAGCTGGTTTCTTCATGGGTAGTTCAGAAAAAACGTGGAGCAGTAGCTAGTATAATTAAACTAGTGTAAAGCTTTTCTTTCCCCTGAAATTGTTCTGTGGTCCCCCTGGTCTCTGATGGGCTGCATTAGTGCAGTCTGCAAGCCTTGAATGCCAGGCTAAGAGGTTTGTTCTGTAGCCTGCAGACTAATGGAAGAATTAGCCATAAAAGCCATCGGATTTAGAATGGAATCCTTGGCATTCTCTGCCTGTACAGGGCTAGCTGGGCAAGGAGGCTCCCAGGAGAAAAACAGAGAGACCTTTGCCCTCCTCCTGCACTTAGGCAGAAAGCAGATTCGGGATAAGGTCGGCTGAGTAGTCTGGCTATTGTGCCTGCCCTTTGGGCTTCACCATCCAATCTGCCATAGTGCAGGGGGCTTAAGGCATGCCACTCGAGAGGCCGGGTGGTAAGCCCTAGCCGCTGCCCGGGCTTTGGGGAGCTCCTGAAAGCAAATAAGCCTGAGCCGAGGAATTAGTTCTGTTGTTTCCTAGAGAAAGGAGTGTTGCTGTAACTTCCCAGCTGGGGACCCACACTGTCCACCCTGTCGCCAGGGGACTCCTTTAAGCCCCTATAGAGCCTCTGAGCTTGACAGTTGAAATCTCCCATGGTGAGCCCCCTGGGGTGAAGAGAAGCAATATCTGGGAGACACGGGCCTGGGACAGGGCCTAGTTCTGTCTTTAATCCACTGGGTGAACTTGGGCAAGTTCATTCACTTCTTTGAGCCTCAGTTACCTTATTTCCAAAATGAGAGAAGTCCTCCAAGGGCCGATATGAGCACTGTGTGTGGCAGGGCTTTGCACGGGGAGGGGTATTGCTATCATTATTAAGAGTGGCTGAAGGGGGGAGCAGAAAGCATGGCAATAATTGGAAATGAGAAGTTTGTGTTATGCTAAACAATCTTAAATTACTGCAAAGTTTTAGAGCATAGTAAGGGTATTTTGGTTATGTTTTAAAAATGAACTTTCTATCTTAAAAGCACATGCTGAAATATGGATTAAGCTATATAATATCTGAGATATGCTTCAAACTAAAGAAAGGTTGGTCTGGATATGGGTAGGGATGAAGCAAGACTGGCCAAGAGTTAATCATTGAAGTTGGGTGACAAGTACATGGGGGTTCATTATACTATTCTGTGTATTCTTCTATATGCTTAAATTTTCCCCTAATAAAAAGTTAGAAAGCATAGCATTTAGAGTCAAATGGACCTGTTTTCACTGCTTAATAGCTGTGTGATCCAAGGCAAGATACTGCACCTCTCTGAATCTTTCTTCTCATCTCTTAATTAGTACACTAATACTAGTACCTGTTTCTTAGGGTTCTCACAAAACCCGCATGTGATCATGCATATCAAAGTGCTTGCCCCACACTTGGCACACAGTAGGCTTGTGGCAAATCATGCTTCCCTTCCTCACAGAGATTTTCACCAAACATCATCTGTCACCCCACTTCCCTGCTGGATGTAGTCAGCATCTGGGCCAAGGTCTGTCTCCTCAGGTGGAGGAGGACAATCCTGCCTCAAGCCTTTCTCCAGCAGTTGTTGCTGGGGCTCTGCTGGGGGAGTTAAAGGGAGCTAGTGTGGTGGCCTCACTCATCCTCCTCTCATCTGGAAAAAGGGAATGGGTGAGGGACACACACTTCGATTGGACATCTCTATACTGACCACTGAGATTCACAACCACCCTCTGAGGTCAGGAATTTCACTCCGAGGTTAAGAAATTTGCAAGTGGTTGCACAGCTAGTGAATGAAGAGGAAAGAGGGAGGAGGGAATAAACAGAGGGAGGCGAAAAGAAAGTGACTCCAGAAGAACAGTGAGGAAGCTAGAATGGGGTGAAAGAAGAGGAAGGGGATGAATTAGAGAGCAAGAGGCACCAAAGAGAGTAGGGAGAGGAGCAGAAGCAACCAGCCCTTCCATCTTTTTCTACTCTGGGTCCCTCACGTGACTAGTAGTCTAGAAGGGAAGAAGATGGGAAGGCCAAACACACCTCCCTGGGGGGGTCCCATCGTTCCTCAACAGCAGGAGACCAGTCAGCACTGCGGAGCGGACAGCGTCCTGGCCACACCCAACGGGGCTCCGCATTCCCTGTCCTGGATCTCTGCATGGTGCTGGAGCTGAACCTCACAGTCCCATCCTCATATCCTCTCCTTTAGGTGACTGTTCTCAGCTAGCTTAGGTGGAGTGTAGTCTTCCCAAGGGCAGGGCCTGACAAATGGAGGGACATCTTTCCCGGACCCACTCTGAGTAGGTGGGTGGGGGCTTCCCAAGGAGTATGAGAGAGGCATCCTTCCCCGAAAGGCTGTGTGCTTGGAGAGAGAAGAGAGGTGGGCACGAACTCCTTATAGAGCAATAAGAGGCATTTGGACAAAGCAGAGTCAGCCACCTGGAGACCTGTCCTCAGAGCCTCACGGAAACCCGCCCTGCCACTCGGCAGCTATGTGAGCTTGAGACAGTATCTTCACTTCTCTGACTCTCAGAGCTATTAGAGCATGTATAGGATGGTGGGGTTAAAAGCACTTTGTGAACGCCAGAGCCCTGTTTCCATGTGAGCTCTCATTCCTGGGTGCTGCCCTGTGTGGTCAGGATGTTAAATGGTGTTTCTATATCGGGCTGAACTTTTTAATCCAGTGGTGACACAACAGCCCTCTGCCTGAGGACTAATCTCCTCTAAGTCACCGTTGACATTCCATCTCTTGCTTTGTTTGGTGTGTGAAGAGTCACTTGCTCAGTTATTCTTAGAATATGCTGTGAGGGAAAGATGTGTGCTTCTTGAAGAACAGATGTGGTTACTTTTCAGAAAATGGAAACTATATAATTCATCCTGATTGTCTTTTCGCCTCAGTTACCAGGAAGCTCAGAGTAAAATTTAAGCTTAATAATAACAATATAGGTGGTTATTATACAGTTTTCTTGCTTTCCCTTTTACCGAATTTTCTCCTTTTGTGTGTCAAAGTTCCCTCTGGCTCTTTCTTATGACGACACACGTGATTGCATGTGGAGCCCAGAGGGACAATTTAGGGTAGCTCCTCCTGTCAAAATTTTTAACTTAATCACATCTTTTTCCAGATAATATTCATAAGTTCCAGGAATCAGGACATGGGCATATCTTTGGGCCCACCTCTCAGCCTACCAGTCCATCAGACAACCCTAGGCTCATAGAGCCATCCACTCCTTTTATTCATTATATAACCTAGTGGCTAGGAGTAAGACCTCTGGGTCTGACTCCTGGCTTCCCGTCCTGGCTGTGTCATTTGCGATAGGACCTTGGGAAAAGTCCTGAATCTTTCAGCACCTCAGTTTTCTTGCCTGAAACAGTGAGGATAGTATCTCCTTCTTTTAGAGTTGTAAGAAGGATTAACTAAAATGCTTTCTAAAAACACAGAATAGCACCTGGCATATAGTAAACACTTAGTACATGTCAGTTATTATTATAGACTGTGGTTTCAGGATATGTCTGTGCAAATTCTTTAATATTCCTCCCCTCAGAAGGTGGGGCTCAATCCTCCTCTTGAGTATTGACTGGACCTACTGCCTCACTTCTAATGCAGAAAATAAAGCAGAAGTGACCGTGTGTGATGCCAAAGACTAGGTCATGAAAGATGCTACAGCTTACTCCTTGCTCTCTCTAATCGCTTGCACTGGAGACCTCGTGGCAAGGAACTGAGGTCTCCAGCTGACAGCAGCAGTGATTGAATTTGTAAAGAGGCTCTTCCTGCTCCTGTCAAGCCTTGGGATGACTGCAGCCCTGGCCAGTACCTTGATTGCAATCTCATGAGAGACTCTGAGCTGGAGCACTCAGCTAAGCCTCAGTTCTGACCCACAGAAACAGATGACAAATGTTATGTTAAGCCACTGAGCTTTAGGGCAATCTGTCCATACAACAGATAACTACATAATTACCTATTATTTACTAGAGGCCCAGTGCACAAAATTCGTTCTAGGCCTGGCCGGTGATCAGGGCCTATTGAGGCTGTCTTGCCCAGTCCTGATTGGGGCTGGGCCAGCTGGGACCTGCCAGCTGCTGGCTGGGACCTGCTGGCCACTGGATGGGGCCTGCCATATGGGGCTTACTGGCTGCCAGATGGGGCCTGCCAGATAGGGAGAGGGACAAGGGGAGGTTGGCTGGCTGTGGGAGGTTGGCTGTGGGAGTGGCATGGGAGGTTGGCTGTCACTCCTACATTAAGCGCCTGCCCCCTGGTGGTCAGTGCATGTCATAGTGACTGGCTGACCAGTAATGGTCATTTAGGCTTTTATATATATAGATCTTTGCATATTAATTATCTATGGAATGCCAAGTAAGGGGCATTGTAGGGATGGCAGAGGACCTGTCCTCAAGGGGCATTCAGTCTGGTGGGGAATTGAAGGGGGAATGGGATGTAAAACACAGTTTGCAATAGAGGTTTAGACAGTGACAATGGTGTGTAACACAGACAAGAAGGAAAAATGTTTTATTAAGACAGCATTCTGTGAATGGGGCTGCTGAGCTGGTTGGGCATATCTGGAGTTCCAGAATATGGGCTGAAGTTCAGGTGGAACCCATCCAGTCTATGGGTCTGCATATAACAATACTATGAAGGAAAAACCTCAGTCATTCTCTACAATTGCAAACTAGAGCTAAATATACACCTATCCTATGACCCAACCATTCTACTCGTGAATATAAATCAAAGACAAGGATGTGTAAGACTATTTATAGCATCATTAGTCACAATATTCCTAAATTGGAGATGACCCAGTGTTGTCATATATTCATACAATGGAATACTTCTCTGCAATAACAGAGAACAAGCTACTGATATATACCGCAACATGAATGCATCTCAAACACATGTTGAGCAATAGAAGCTGACTTCATAAGGTCAAGGTATAGGACATTTCCAGTACTCTACTGTATGTGCAGAATACCTCAATTAAAGAAGTTTAAGATAAACAGGCCCACTAAAAAATGAAGCTCATTATTAATTACATATATTTTTGCGTACTTACTTGTGCCTAAGTATATACACAACATACTACAAATCAGTGGGCTCTGACATAAACATCCAGTTCCTTGCCAGAGGGTCTTGTTGGCTTACTCTGTGGCCAAGGCAACAATTCCTAACAGTGTACACCGGAATACCACAAAGTGTAAATCAGTTTCAGCCACAGTAATTCCAGATGTGGTTGAAAGATTGAACCGGAAGGTTTATGAGATTGAGGGTAACTCATTGTGAGTGAGAAACAGCACAGTAGCAAGAGGTCCTCTTGACATAGGATTACACACAAGAACTCTGCTAGGTGGGTATGTAAAGAAATACAGCCTGGAGAGCCATCAACTGGAGAGTTCTATTAAACGATGCCACCATGCCAAGGGACAGGCAAGGAAATCCTGCACACCTGGGAGTGTTTACCATGCTCCAGGAGGTTTAGGTGTGCATGGCAAAAAGATGCCTCTGGTTGTAGGGTGGAGAGTGTATAAGAGGCAGTCAGGAGGCGACAGGCAGACCAGCGAGGAGGCTAGTGCAGGCGTTAGGATGAGAGTGCATGAAAGCCTGAACCCTGGGATGGGAGAGGAGGGACAGATGGGAGAGGTGTTCTGAAGGCAGGACTGCCTAGTGACTACATCAGAGGAGCGAGGAAGGAGGAGAAGTCTGGGATGACTCTTGAGTGTCTGGCTTAGGTGAGTGTGTTGAATTTTGGAATTCGTAGCATTGAAGATTCTCAGTATCGTATAAACCCAGCTCCGAAGGGTTGAAAGGGACTTAGATCAATCCCATTTCTGCTTCACTTACTACTGATGATTCCCAAGCTGATTTTAGGCAGTCTAGGAACAAATCATCTTTTTGTGGTTGGGAAATTATCTTTATTGTATTAGGAACTACTAGCACATATGACCCATGATTTCTCAGATTGCTTAGCAAAGGGCTAAAGAAATTATTTTCATTTAAAAGGCAGATTAATAAAAATAATTATTGGTAATAGCACAGGTGGACACAGATAGGGCTGAAATGAGGAAGGAGTGAAGTTCATAGCACTCTGCACTGCCCGGAGCACATGTCTTCTCCATAGGGTCTATAGTGATGCCCAACCACCTAAAGCACACATCTCCACAGGGTCCGTAGAGATGCCCAACCACCTGGGGCACACATCTCCTCCACAGGACCCGCAGTGATGCTCATCTCTTCAATGGGACCAGCCTGCTGCCAAGCTTGGCTGTCTGATCGGGGTTGACCCATTGGCCCTTGGGAACTGACTAGGGCATCTGGGTCTTTGCGTTGCCTTCAGATTCAGAGCCAGCTTGTCCAGATGAAGGATTAGATGGTGGCTGTAAGAAGGTAGAGAAAATGAACCTGCCCATTCCCCAGAGGCCTTCACGGAGATGAACTTGTCCTCACCTGCCTGCCGCCTGCCCGCCTGCCAGCCTTTTGTGCAGATCTCGGCATTGTCCCGAGAAAAGACTCATGCACGCAGGCTGAAACTTCATGTGAGCATGGCACTGTGAGGGATAGCAGCCATTATGCCCCTGGGAGCCCCAAGCCACCCACTGTGCAGGTAAAGGGCAGCTCTGGGCACTGCAGAGGTGGCCCCTATGAGCAGGCAGATGGGTGCGTTAGCTCTGCAGCCCAGCAGCCTGCCCCAGCCACTGTCCACACAGGAGGGATTCCTATGGGGACACAGCCTTCTTTCGGGCTGGGCCTCCTTTTGTGGGAGTCCCCAGCACAATGCTGGTAATCCTGCAGACCTGCCCTACAGTGGTGAGCGGGCAGGAGCGCACTTGGCTTCCTGTCTTGCTGAATGGCTTGAATGGGTGCTGGGCCCTCTCTTAATCCCTTCAGCGACTGCCTGTCTCGGTAGAGGAGGGTGGTAGGGAGGAGAGAGAAGGGGAGAGCAGCCATGTCTCCTCCCCAGACAGGAGGCTGGTGTGGCCCTGTCCTGCACAGCTCCACTCCTTTCAAGGGCCAGACGTGAGACCAGCAATGGGCTGCTTGCCGGTATCCTCTTGGACTTCTGTCCTCCCAGCACTGTGTGTGGCCAAAGTTGGGTGTGTGAGAGTTACAAGCTGGAAACTAATGGAGGAGAAAGCTTCAAGACCCCAGCACGTTGGAGCTGGAAGCACCCTTAGGCATCCTATTTACTCCTCTCCTTTTACAGGTGGGGACACTGAGGCCCATATGGGTCAGGGACATGTCTGAGGTCATACAATGAGTGACAGATACGGATAACAGAGCTAACGGTCCTGACTTCAGTCAAGTGGCCTTTCCAGTGGACAGCAATTGCTTCCCAAACTTTCTTGGAGCACGCCCAACTCTTGGGCAACATTTAATGCTGCTGACAAAAAGAGTCCTGTGGTCAGAGAGGCCGGGAAATGCTGCACAGCACAAAGCACATCAAGAAGCAGAGGCATGGCCCTGGCTGGGTAGCTCGGTTGGTTAGAGCATTATCCTGATACACCAAGATGGCAGCTCAAGTCCCATTCAAGGCATATGCAAGAATCAATCAATGAATGAATAAATAAGGGGAACAGCAAATTAATGTTTCTCTTTCATTCTTCCTCTTTCTCTCTAAAATCAATAAAAAAGAAAAGCAGAGGCCATGAGAAGTCCTGCAACATGTAAACTTGGTCAGTGTTAAAGCAACCCTTTCCAAATGTACTTGGCAGTGCCGTTCTTTATTCACCTTTTCTCACACAGAGTAGTACTCTGAAGCACACAGTCTGGATATTCTGGATTAGACCATGCTGAAGACTTTCTTGAAGTGATTACGAAGATGATGAGGACATTTCTGCTCAACCTCTGTGGAGGTTAACCCACGTGGAGGCCTGTAAAATGGGAAGGGTCTCCTTTTAGACTCAGGGTCGCCCAATGTTTACAGAGCGTCTCTGATTTCCAGGTGTCTTTCATCTCAGTTATCTCTGCTAAGCCTCCTATTGGATGTGTAATAGAACCTCGATTTTACTGTCATGGAAACTGAGGCACATGGAACTGATTAACTTGCTTATGGTTACACAGCCAACAGTTGGCAAAACCAGGTTTCAGGCCCAGGTCTACCCAGCCTTCGTGCAGAGCTCCTGCTCATCTGCTCTCCCCTTCCCTCATCCCATACAGTCTGGTAATAGGAAACAAAGGCAGAGAACTGGAAATACAAGAAAAAGGCCTGGGACATGCCCTGTTCCACCCCCCAATGCATTGTATGACCTTGGACAAGACCTGGTGTTCCCCCAAGTCTCATCCCCTCCCCGCTATGATGGGAAGATTAGACAAAGGGCCAGGTCCCTGTGGGCCTCTCCAGCTCTCCATGACCCTGGTCCCCAGGCCCAGGCACAGGTCATCCTGGAGGTTTGCCAGTGGAGAAACACTATTTCCTGAGGCTGGACTCGTGTGGCACAGGGACAGGCCAGCTGCCTGCCTGAGAACACAGGCATGTGGACAACTCATTCTTGTCAGAGCCAGGGGAAACTGTCACCCAGGGCTCAGGGATGGAGCCAGCCCAGCTTGGTGCTGGTTCTCAGCAGCATGACCTGTGACACCCTCGCAGGTAATGACCTCCTTAATGGGTGGTGGAGAAACTTGCAGGACTGGTGAGGGTGGGGCCCAGAAAGGGGCAGGTAGGTGGTAAGAAGGCATTGTAGCCTTTTAGATCTAACTTGGATTTACTTTTCATAGGCGTATTTGCTGCTTGTTAGTCAATTGATTTTTTTTTTTTTTTAAAGAGGGCCATTGTCTTAGTTTGGGTTACCCTAGAAGCAGACTCTAACACAGAGATACAAGTGCAAGTAATTTATTTGGGAGGGGACCCAGGAAATACTTTCAGGGAGCATGGTGGTAAAGCAGGGAAGGGTAAGAAGGAAAGGCACATTACCAAGCAAGTGGCCGCTGTGAGGGCTCTGGGAGCCAGTGTGGTTGTGTGCTCAGCCTGGGCATTACCCACCTGAGGGGCGAGGCAGCTGCAGTAGGTACCCCCAGCATGTGGCAGCCAGTGGTGGAGGACTGCTTCTAGGGAGGGGGCTGTTAATGCCCTACCATGTCTTCTCTGTGCTGGCAGTGACGGACCAGGCAGAGTGGCAGGTGCTGAGGGCATGTGGGCAGGGCACCGAAGTACGTGCCACGGAGGGTCAGGGAGCCCGACTAAAACAGCCCCACCTGAGAATGGGCCCAGGCTTCTCCACGGTGTGCAGGGGAGTGGAGTGGAGAGGGAGCAAGGTTGAGTTGGTCCCCTGCCCTCGTGGAGTTTCAGTTTCCTCATCCAACAGATGGAAATGTCACACACAGAACCAAATGATAATTTGTAAAAAGTCAATGAGTACATGTTCATTGCCTGTTCCAATACCACATACCGACTCTCATTCACCTCTGCTCTGATTGTGAGCATTTTGATCATCTCAGCGCCTACACCTCCCACACCCCCCCCGACCCATCCTGGCCAAGGACCCATCACCCTAGAATGGAAAAGGACTTTAGATCTAAAATTAAGATTTTTTTAGGTTCGAGGGAAAACAGAATGATGCAGCTGCAATAATATGGGAATCTGAGAACAGTAACAATAACCTGTAAATCAAGAGGTCGGGACTCAAATCTCAGTTCATGCCTTCATTCACCTAATTTTAATTGATAACCACAGGAGGAGGGTTGTGACGAAGCTGATGCAGTTCCCAAAGGAACTCTGAGTCCTGGGGTAAGCAGACCCCTGGCCCCCTCTTGGCTTCAGTCCCTCCACCTGTGAAGTGGGCCTGGTGGTCCCTGAGGTCCCTCCAGCACTATCATTTTTTGCTTTAAGTACAACACCCCCAATCTCCTTGAGATCTGCCGCCGAGGGTCAGTAGAGGAAATGAGGCCAGGGTTCTGCCTGATGACGGACGATGGGTGGATGTGGGGAAGGAGCTACGCTGGGCCTCCAGTGAAACTGCCACAGTGCCTGGGCTTCGTCTGTGAGCGCTGCATAAGCTCTGCAAACAGCAGCTGAAGATGGTGGATTTAGGCAGCATTAAGCTGTATTAAGTGGGGCTGTTTCTACAAAGGGTAGGTTGTAGGATAAATATGGCAGCAAAAGCACACTAAGAGGATGTAGCTCTTGTAAGAAGTGGCTTCATGCCATCACCAGCACCTAGGGGAGAGAACGGTTCCCCTGCCTCACCCATGTGCTGGGCTCTGAGAAGAAAACTGAACTGCATCACCTTCCTCTGTTACTTCCAGGAAGATGTTCCTTGATGCCCCAGGCACATGACCCAGGCACATGACCCAGGCAGAGCCAATCAGAGAACTCCGGTGGTGATTGGTCCAGTCATGATCACATGACCCAAGCCAAACAAATTAGTGTCCTTTCTTAGGATATTTTTAGCTGGTGGAAAACACTCCTCTCCTGAGGGGTAATGGAGATGTGAAGGGTAGAGCTGTCAGGAGCCATGCCCTCACCCATGGACAAGCCTATCTGTGTCAGGATGGAGTGAAGACCACAGTTAGAGATGAGAGAGTGTCTTGGTGTCTGAGGCCTTAGTACCAGACTTCCCTGAGGCCAGCTTTACCCCTGCTCTTCTTAGTCACTTACAAATCAGTGTGAGTTTATTTCTATCACTCGAAACCAAGAGGATCCTAAGGAAGACCAACATCTTCCATTATTGAGCTATGTGGCCAGAGCTTTTCACTCCACCACGTTATATAATCCTGCCGAGAGAGCTAAGAGAGCTGAGGGACTTTCCTAAGGCCATTCTGCTGTAGTAAAGGGCTAAGCAGGGATTCAAACCCAGGTCTGCTAACACCAGAACCCTGTGCTCAACTCTTCTACACAGTGGAGCCTCTCCAGATCTCCCCCTCTGGGTGGTGCCTTCAGAACAGACTCAGCTCCCATGACTTGATCTTTTGGGTCTTGGCTTCTTGTGCTGCATTTGAGTTGCAAATACAATTGCTCCTGTAAGTAATATTTTAACAATAAGCTCCTGTGATGGCTCTCAGCAGCTCAGTTAGGTTAGAGTCACAGCCTCCACGTCTGATCTCTCCTCATCCCCTCCCCAGGCTGCCCGGTGCTTTTCGTCGACATCCTTTGGAATGTGACATTTCTGAGCATATCAAGCCCTCGCCTTAAAAACTGCAACCCACGTTGTCTCCAAATGCTCAGAGAGGAAACGTGACTTGGTTAGGTCACCCGTTGTCAGGGGAGAGCAGAAATGGGAGCCCAAGTCTTCACTTAGCTTCTTCCTTTTCTGATACATTTCTGTGTTCTCACCCTCTGCCTCAAGTCCTGGCACAGATGACAGGCGAAGCTGATGCTAGTGCTGGTAGAGACCCCCACCTTTTTCTTTCAACCACCTAGGGCCTGTGCCTCCTTCATGAGAACCTCCCCACAGGCTGTGGGCAGGGAGTTGGGGTAGAGTAGTTGCCCTTTCCTCTAACAGGAGAGCGTTCCCCCAAAGCCAGTGTAGGTAGAAGGGGTCACGGGAGACCTCAGGCTTGCATTGGCACTGGCAATGAATCTCTGAGTGACTTGAATTATGTCCGTCACCATCTACCCTGCTTTCAAGGGGGAAAAACACTCTTATTGAGTTTTGTGTGTGTAGTCACTTGTAACTACCCAATGGAATATATAGTCACTCCACCTGACAGATGGGGAATCTGAGGCACAGAACAAACAGGACATCTGAGGCAACAGGACACAACTAGCAAGTGGCAGAACTGGGATTTGAACTGAGGTAGATTCCAGTCTGTTAATCACCTCACTATCATCATCTCCTGAGTTGTGAGTTGGTATCCTCTGCAGTCAAACCAGTCCGAGTTTAGTGGAGAGAGGCTGCACCAAACAGTGAGATTCCGAGGTTGAAATCACCAGTGTGGTCGTAGGATAAAACTAGAGTCAGTTAATCTCATTTAAAGACAGTTCCTATGTCTTATTACTTAAAGAAAAGGGAAAAGGCCTGTTCTCTGACATTTGTGTGGGCAGACTGGAGGAGCAGGATCTCAGCAGGATCTTCCCAGCACTTTACTGTCTGCAAAGCCACCTTCGGTGTCTCTGAACTCAGGATCATCTGGGAAGGCAAAGAGATCTGTCTCCTACGTTGGGAGACAGCTCCACGATGAGGAAACCAGGGCCAGATGGAGAAAGCATTTGCTAAGTGTGTGCGTGAGGGTGCATTTCTGGGTGCGTGTAGATGTGTGCGTGTTTGTTTCTGTGTGCATGTGCAAGAAGGGCCACGAGTGCTCCCATGGGCCTGCATCCCAGCTGTGAGATGAGCTTGTCAGTTGTGATGCTTGGAGGGGAGTGTTCTGGTCCACTGCCCATGTATGGAGTCACTCTGACTGAGCTAAGTACACAGCAGCTGAAATCAGTGGGCAGCACAAAAATGTAGGTGTAGCTCCGTCCCTCCCCTGCTTCCCTCTTCTTCCCCCTCCCACAGGGTGGAACTGCCTGGAACAGGCAGGCCCAGCCAACAAGCCTGCACATGCAGCATCCAGCAACAGCTGCAGGGCAGCTCTGGGGCACATGTGGAAACATGAACCCTGATACACACACATGTATGTACATGCACATGTGTACATGCAGAGTTTTCTAGGAGCTATACTCAGGAAAACTGTGGGGCTCTGCATTCTGTCTGGCTCAGCCTCTGACTCTTTGGCCATTTCTGACTCTTCCCTCTTTTGAGCCTCGGCTCTCAATCTGCAAAATGGGCACGATGTTGTCTACTTCCCAGGGCTGGTACAAGTCTCCAAAAACCGATGGCAGGATTTAAGAACTGTGGACCGCAGGAGCCCTGGGAGACCATTAGCCTAATGTTTGCATTTCACAGACAGGGATGCTGAGGTCCCGAGAGGGACAGAAATTGCCCCGATCACAGGGACGTCAGGCACAGATTGGCTAGAACACAGGCCTCCTGAGTCCCCATCCCACACGCCAAGCTTTGAAAGAGCAAGTGCCGTCCCCCGTGAGTTCTCGTTCTTGCATCTGACGTCCACGTGGATGTCGATGTGGTTTGGAGACCAAAACACTTTGTAAACACCACTTACTAACACAAACTCACATGTACTTCACCCGGGGTGGGAGGTGACCTTCTTTGTGAACTATTAGCTTGGAAAAGCACACAAAACACTTTACGACTCTCCGTTTGCTTAACGTATTTGGTTTGCTTTATACCTACAAGTTCATACTGAGCTCTTGCATGTCTGCTGGGCTCTTTATTGACACGGTATCAGTCCAGCTTCCCCTAAAAGATAAATTCTAAAGTAGACGGAGAGGCAGGGGAGCCAGGTTTTAGGGCTCCCGGGAGTGTTTGCCCGAGCCCTGGCCCCTCTGCCCATCTGGCACTCATCCTGTGCGTTTCCCTGCCTGTGCTGCCTCGGCCCCTCGGGCCCCCCTCGCACTCCACTGCCTCACCCAGTCTCTCAGTTTGCCCTGTACTGTAGCTCTGCATATACACGCTCGTCGCCTATCAATCAGGTTGGGTGCTCCTCCAGGGCAGGAAGCCTACAGGACCCAGCCCACAGTTGTTGCTCAGGAAACGGGTGTCTAATGGAACAGCTTTCAGGTGAACTTGGGGTTCAGGCATGCAAGTCACAGGAGGAAGAACCTAAAGGCAGTAGGCAACGCACTGGGGAAGCCAACGCTGCTTCTCCGTCCACCTCTGCCACCAGCCTGTGTCATGTTCCAGGCCGTGTGACAGGACTGCCTTGGTGACCTAGAGTCCCCTGATAGCAATCATATCCATTTACTCAGCATATACCACGTGCCAGGTATGTCTCATATGTTAGCTGTAATCGTAACTTCACACTAATCCTGCTTTCAAGGTCTGGACCTGAGGTTCAAAAACCTCTGTTTATTTGCTTCCAGCAGAGGAGCGAGGATTTGGCCTCAGGTCTACCTGATTCCAAAGGCCATGCTTGTTCTGTGATAACACAGGCCTCTTCCCAAACGCTGATACTGTCAGGAGGCTTGGGGTGAACAGCTTTACCTCTGCAGAGCTGTTTTCTCATTGTGGAGCCAGGGAGGATGGGGGCTCTTCCCTGACCCTGCTTCCTTGTGAGGTCATCCCTCAACCTCAGTTTTCTCATAAGCATGACGAGGAAAGGAGCCAGATCCACCCACATTTATTGGTAGTTCTGAAACCATCGCACTCTTTACTTGGGCTTCTAGGAGCAAAGACGAGGAGGAAACAGGGCAGGGGGAGAACCCAATTGTAACTGTTGTCCTCAGAAGGGGTCAGAGAAGGACTGGGGCTGCCTGGGCTGGTGATGATTCACCTCCCTAGTCCGTAATGCCTGGAAGCAAGGAATCCAGGCATGTGTAACAAAAGCCAAAGAAAAACCTTCTTGGAGTTTCCTGCCTCAGTGGAACTCGAAGCAATGGCAGGATCAGGCAGAAAACAAGCAGCCAGGGGCTGCAGTGTGTGTCTTTGAAGGGCAGGAGCCAC
This sequence comes from Murina feae, assembly GCA_004026665.1. Lineage (NCBI taxonomy): Eukaryota > Metazoa > Chordata > Mammalia > Chiroptera > Vespertilionidae > Murina > Murina feae. The sequence continues at coordinate 18,660 of PVJC01026321.1, forward strand.
AGGTGTCAGGTTGGATGTGCAGGGCACCCTGGAGACAGCTCCTCCTGCCCAGGCCTCCAGGCCCTGCCTTGGACTTGTCTTCTCTTTGACCTTGAGAGAGCTGGCACTCTGTGAGAAGATCTCTGGGCCCTCCCAGCTCTGGCTGTCTCACTGCTGGGTGCTTTGAAAGTACAGGGTCTCCTCTCTCCAGTGGCCCCAAGGCATTTCCTCCTGGGGTGGTCCGGGCTCAGTACAAGCTCCAGCCAGGCTCACTCACTGGGAGGTCGGGAGCTGCCCCACCCACAGCCTCCTCCTCCCTCCTGAATGCTGGGGCTGGAGGAATCTAGGGCAGTGAGGGTGCTGGTCCTCTGGAATTATCAGTTACCTCACCTCCTCCAGTGTCACTCTGATGTAGACTCCATTTTACATTCCCGGCCGTAACCTCTACCTGCTCCCGCCCTGTCTCTTTTGCCTGAGTCCTTACCAGTGGTGTGTTGGAATGTTTAACAAGTATCTCCTAAAAAAAGGTGTGTGTATATACGTTTTCCTGATACAAAGACTGTATAGCATAATATTTACAAGTAATAATGTGTAATACTCTTTATTGTAAATTCCATACACCTTTAACTTCAGTGCTGCAGTTCCTTATAACTCCACTATCAGTTTTTATAATTCTATCACCAACAACAGTGTCACAAAATCAAACTATGAACGAATGCTTGGTTACTAATAGGATTCAGCAAAGAAGTCACTCGCATCATGGAGTGAAGTTCTTGTATGAATGTCCACTGATATTTTCATTTATACAAGGTTAGAGTTAGACAAAAATGACATAATGAAGATGCACAATGGAACGTCACTCATTCATCAATGGCAAAGATAATTTTTTTTTTTTTTTGCTGAATCAGATTAGTTTTCAAATACTAGAAAAATTTCCTCATATGTTGATGTTATTAATAATATAAAAACTATAGACATGACAGACTTTTAAATTTAATCTGCATTATTAACATCTTCTCCATCACTTTTTAGTCCAGTGTCTAAGCTCTACAATCAACAAAACATTAAAACAAGTCCTGGTTTGTAGCATTTGCCCATTTCCATGGTGTAAGTACTCCCACCATTGTCAGTTTCAAGTTCCTGACAGGTCACTGAACTGAGGAGTTAGGGATAGGTGCATGGTGGCACACCATTCTGTAGTACTCCCACCATTGATACAGTACAGGTAAACAAGCTCAAGGGTGGAGACAATAGCAAAATAATTAGGATATGATGACTTTGAGGTATTCCCTTAGTCTCAAACATTATTTTATAAAATTGTAAGCTTACATAATTTATTTTTAATAATGGCTATATCTAAGCACTGGTGTGCAAGATTCCTGAATACTTAGCCGTCAAGTCTCATGAACTAGCACAAACTGGCTCCAGCATGCCACATGTCTTCACCCTGCTGCAAGCTCCAAATGACACTTCCTCCTTGATGCCTTCCCTGACCACTTCAGGCAGAGGCCATTGCTCCCTCCCATGTGCTCGGTGAGGGTGGGCACCAGGTCTGACTGCTCTCTGTCCCTCAGGACCTATCATTGAGCAGGCACCATTGCTCAGCAAACCTGTGCCACGGGTATGTGTTGAACCAGCCCTGTTCACCCCACCCCCAGATATCTTCTATGTCCGGCCCTCCTCCCGGTGCATGGTCACCGGCTTCTCCACCCTGCCCCTCAGGCACCTCTGCAGGCCACAGGGAAACTGTAGTGACAGGCTCTCAGCAGCAGGGACAGCCCCTTGGCCTCAATTCCCCTATCTGTAAAATGCTAAGAAAGGAGGGATGGAAAGAAGGAACACACAGTGATATTCCTTCTGCTCTTTCTTAGGCATACAGTTGTGGGCAGTTGTAGTTGGTCTCCATGCAATTTTAGTGTCTTGTAGTTTCTCATGTAATAAAAGCAGTTTTCCACATTTCTGTGTAGTTTTCAAATTGCCCACTATTAGTGGATGTAGAGTGTCATATTGTATTTAATTAAAGTTCACTTCACCTTTTCTTTATTTTGAGACATTTGTATAGTTTTTGTTTTATTGGAACCAGTTTTTCTTCATCATCACCAGCATCAGGTGTTTTTAGTTCAGAAAATACATGCTAACTTAAACAGGCTTGTTACTGTTCAGCATGCTTTTACTTTAATTCCTAGTGCCAGTGGACATTTTTTTGCCGTCTTTTCTACTCCTTGCCCCTGCGCTCTTAAATGGAGAGCACAGTTCACAAAGCAACTTATTCTTCATGTCTTGAGTCGTTACTGACACAGTGGCTCCTGGAATGTGGAGGCTTTCAACCCCAGACTCTGATTTTGAGTGAATACAGCTGTCATTTATACTCTTCGGGACATTTCTCCTGTCAGGCTGTTAAATATTGCCTTTGGCTAGGGTCAGTGGGCCAACTGCTTGAGTCTTTGTTTGCTTCTCCTCTGAAAAAGCAGACACAATAACGAAGCTTGTCAGACTTGCCTACAAGAAAACACACTGGGCACTGGAGCCGGTTGCTTCGTTGGGAGGAAGGTGCGTGAGTCCACGTCAGGTGATACAGCCACCCTGGGACCTTGCAAATTTACGTCCTGACTCTTGGCTGATGTCTGGGTGTCTGTGGAAGTTGGATCAATGATCCCCAGAAAGTGGAATGACTGCATTTAGTTTTATAAAAATCATTCGGATAGAACAAATGTGGATCACGGTAACTTCACGTGTGCTTTGAGCTCGAGACTTTATGGAACCCTCCAGATATGTCATAGATCCTCACAGTTCCTTGATGGGACAGATATGGCCGTACCACTACATGAATGAGGATGCTCAGACCTGACAAGATGACGTCCTTCCCATGGTCCCTTGCTGGTGTGCGGCGGGGCCGGCTCTGGAACTGGGCTCTGGACCCTGGCTCCACAGCCAGATGTGAGGTCTGCGTGACTCGGGCTTCTGTGTGTCTGGCTCCTCCACATGTTCGCTCATGTTCAGAAAGCAGGATGTGGGGAAATTGCCTTTAAGTACAATAAAGGAGAAACAAGCAATGAGCTCACAAGGTCTTTTGTTTGGGATGGCACCTGTTTATCTAACTGACTCTCCCCAAACCTCTAATAGAGTCTTTGGAGCCAGGAGATGGGCCACCCAGCATCTGAGACATAGGCACCTCTCTTGGGAGTTCAGTGTCATCATTCAATCCATCCTGGTGCCTTGTGTTGGACAAATTCAAGAGAAAAAGGTGACCGTGGGGAAGGGGCCACTGATGCCCTCCTGAGGACGCCATGGGGACTCTGGGATGCTGAAGGTAGGAGGTCTGCAAGATTCGGTGGCACGTGATGGATTCTCTATGGGTGGCTCTCCATAGAAAAGGCGCTGGTCTCAATGGGAAGCAACATGGCATAGAAGAGGGCACACAGGCTCTGGACAGACCAGATGGACCTAACCCAGACAGACCATGGCTGGAATCTTGACTGCCACCTGTGTGACCCTTGGCAAGTCACTTCACCTCTCTGGGCCCAGTCTCCGTGTACCTAACTGCAGTGCCTCCCAAAGGCCTGTCCTATGTGTGACACTGGTTCTCACTTTATTTCTTTTGTTGTGAATGTGCAGCCTATCCATATATCAGTGCTCTACCCATATCCACTCGAACTCCTTTCCCATGTCGGAGCCTACCTATGGTCAGTGTCTGCATCTTTGTCAGAAGACTGTCCTCAAGTGTCCTCCAGGTGCTGGGAGGAGGCCCACCCTGCCCCCCTTTCCATGAACAGATGGACACAGAGGTATTAATACTCACTCCAGCTCCCTGCTCCTGGCCAGGATGGTGCTGGCTGTGACTTGCAGGAGTTCTGTCGGAGCGGCTGGTTTGATAGGTGCCCTTGCTGGGCCTCCTGTCCTTTCTGATCCCATTTCCCCACTTCCTTACCAGTTTGCCCGGGGTCACTTCCTGATCGTTCACTTCACGTCACACAAACCCTCCTCCCAAGGTTGTGTCTGGGACCCCGTCTGAAGGTGCAGCCATGACACGTTGCTGTTGGCTATAGATAGAACCCACAGGCCCCCAAGACTCCCAGAGGGCTCCTCTGCCACTCATTTAAAAGGAAATTGCTAAGAATTTAACCTTTCAATTAGATAAACATTTTTTTAAACCTTATTTACCTTTGTAGTGTTTTAAAGGAGTTTTCATATATACAATTTCATTTGAGCCTCATTGCATTGCAGATATGGGAAGAAATTACCTCCTTTTTCTGATGAGAAAGCTGAGGCCCAAATGGACAAAGCGATATGCCCAAAGTTGCCCAGGCATACTTGGCAGAACCAGGTGTAGGAACCACAGTTTTCTAGGCCTGATTCTGTACCAGGTTGTGGCAAAGAACTTCATTTTATAGTGTAATGGATGATGGCGAAGGCATGTTTTCAGTACATTTTTATTAATGCTTGTTAACATATTAATCCTTTCGTAATATTCTCAGAGGTGGCCTACTCCATTATTCTTAGAAAGAAAAAATATTTTACATAAATTTCCTGATATAATTTTCCCAACATGCTCACTACATAAAATCCGGAATATACTGGGGGGGTGGGGGGGGTGGAGGGAGGAAGCAATATGAAAAATATTCTCACAACCCCAATGGAGTTTCTTCTTTTCTAGCATTTTCTTCTTGTCCTTTTAAAAAATATATATTTTATTGATTTTATACAGAGAGGAAGGAAGAGGGATGGAAAGTTAGAAACATCGATCAGCTGCCTCCTACACACTCCCCACTGGGGATGTGCCCGCAACCAAGGTACATGCCCTTGACCGGAATCAAACCTGGGACCCTTGAGTCTGCAGGCCGATGCTCCATCCACTGAGCTAAACCGGTTAGGGCATCCTTTCTTTTTTATGCATAGTTATTTCTGTGTGTGTGTTAAATATTTAGAATAATTATTTTAAATCACCACCTCTAATTGCCAGTGCACAGTCATCTTTATTGAACTTTAAGCACCACTTTCATTTTTTTGAATCCCCATGCTTTTCTTTTACAGGGTGAGCTGGGGAGTAAGGCAGTGCTCAAAAAATGATGGGACGTGTCAAAAAGACACGAAAATCAGCTTGGGTGACTCCCACCAGCCAAATCTGGAATAATTTGAACAACAAAATAATTAAGAAAATAAGGAATAATAACCCCCCAAATCAGAATCTATAAATCTGAACTGATAATTAATAGATCAATAATAAATGGATGAATACATAAGGAAGCAGAAAGGGCTCTTGCTTATAGTAAAATACCAACTAATAGGAAGAAAGTGCGAGGGTTGGAAGATTATCATTTTGCAATTATCATGGTAAAGCTTGATTTGAATAAGAATCAGCATGCTGAGCCCTGGTGGGTGTGGTTCAGTTACTGGTTGAGCTTTGTCCCTTGCACCAAATGGTTGCTGCTTTGATTCCTGGTCAGGACACATACACACACA
>PVJC01026322.1:0-24087 GCA_004026665.1 Murina feae
CCAGGCCTGCAGAGGAGGGCAGTTGGGGGGAAGGCTGGCAGAGGAGGGTAATTTTGTGGGACCAGGATGGCAGAGGAGGGCAGTTTGGGGAGACACAGGCCTGCAGGGGTGGGCATTTGTGGGGGACCCAGGCCAGCAGGGGAGGACAGTTGGGGGGACCATCCTGGCATGGGGAGGGCAGTTAGGCATTGATCAGGCTGGCAGGGGAGTGGTTAGGGGCAATTGGCAGGCAAGAGGTTAGGAGCCAGCATTCCTGGATTGTGAAAGGGATGTCCGACTGCCCATTAAACTAGCAGTTGGACATCCCTCAAGGGGTCCCAGATTGGAAAGGGTGCAGGTTGTTCTGAGGGACACCACCACCACCACCATCCCCACTCCATGCACGAATTTTGTGCACCAGGCCAAATTTGTAGTATGTATATATAAATACATACAGTAACTCTTTAGTTACTTTATCAAACTATCATTTGCAAATTATCCACACAATGTGATGCATTGCAAATACAATGCAATAAAGAAAAGTGAGCTTTAAAATTTGATGTTAATAAAAGTTTAACATATACACTTTGATTAGTCAATTCTTATTTATTTTAGCCACAAGTCAAGTAGTATATTTAGATCAATGTCTATATTTAGATAAAATTATTGATATCAGTAGTTCTCAGATATGATGTGCAGGATGTGAAGGTAGGTTGGAGGATTGTACTATGACATAATAATTAGGTAAAAGTAAAGCAAGGCTGAGGTCAAAGAAATGTAGGTAATAAAGGTAAAACATGAATTATATGATGATTCCAATATTGATAGTAAAGAGAAACAAATCTGGTTCTATATATTTTATCAGTCAGTGTGAAGCAAAAAACAAAAGCATGTTAGAAGCAGAGCTGATGGAAGTCCAATATCTACTAGTTAAGAGGCTCATTAATATCATAGTAGTAGATAAGGAAAAAACCAATATAAAACAATGAAGTGTCCACACTAAATATGAGATTCCAGGTGCCATAGACAGTAACCATCTGTGTGACTTCTCTATTGTCAACAAGAGGAAAAGTCCTCAGTGTGGAGTATAATTTAGGATAAAAATAGGAATGAGGTCTTCTCTTAAAGGCTGGATCTGCTTGGACTGGAAGGAGGGCACAGCAGCAGCACGACAAAAAGCATCTCTACTACTCTACATGCTACCTCTCTTTTCTCCTTAGTATTCTTTCTAAAACGAATGAAAAAATTCCAAAGTAATGTCTATAGGAAAGCTCTGAGAAATGACAAGGGCCATCTTCAGAATGTCTCTCCCATCACATGCACTAAAAGAGAAGGGTAAGAAGGCAGAGGAATCCTGGTCCAAATTCTCCAAATGAATATCCTACCACTTCTCTTCAGATGGCCCACCCCTCTTCACCTGGCAAACATGCGGGGCTGTTACTTTCCCTTGCTCACAGGTTCTTCTTTTTCAAGTCTCACCACAGCCTCCGTGACCCAGCTCACATCGCGGTGATTCTGCTCTTTTCTTATTTAGTTCACATGCTCAAGCTCTACATCTCTGCCGAATTTTTAGAGCAGTTAAATAAGTGTTGGCAGCTTACAATTTAGCACTTAATATATCACCTATTCTTTGTTGTTGTTTCTTGTATTGTAATCCTCTTACTCTGCTTAACACAATTGCAAATGATACAAAGCTATGTGAGATAGCTAATCATAGAAAATACAAATTGCAATCGTCAAGAGTAATGGATGTCAGACACCATGCTAAAGTTTGATAGGAATAACTGAGAAGTCTGTCCTTGGCCGAAGATAGTAGTGGGCCATGGACTGTAGAGTATGATTAACTGAATTTTGTGCTCTTTATCTAGATCCATTAAAATATAAAAAATGGTAATATTCTGTACTTAGAAGCAGAAATGGAGTTGAATATATAGAATAGTAGTAAACATATTTAAAACTATTTATATAAAAAGGAACTATGTCATTTATTAATGTATTTTTCATTCACTCATTAAGCATTCATGATAACCAGACATTGTGCCTCACATTGTGTTGAGTAGTAGGAACTTGCAGGTGAAAAATGTGTTGCCGCTTTGGGAAGGAGAGTCTTTGAGTAAATGGCCCACTCACTATCTAGTTGGAATTTTATTATATCACTAAAGGCCTGCACAAATTTATGCATGGGTGGGGGTCCCTCAAGATGGCCTACAGAGATCGGGCCCAGCTCATGCCCCCAGCCTCGCAGCCCCACAGCCCCACCTGGCACCCTACCTTGGCTGGAGCTACCCCTCACCTGCTGCACCATCCTGCCTTCAGGGTGATTGATTGGGGCCCCCCCCCCATTTTCCTCAGTGCCTGGGAGCTAGGCAGTTGCTCCGGCCCCTACTGCCACCGCTGGTCACCATCTGTGTGGTGATTGGGCCCCCGCTCGCTCGCACCCACCTTGGCCTGGCACCACCCTCTCACTTGTTCCACCATCCTGCCACAGTCACATTCTCGTGGGGTCCCATCAGGGCCAGCAGCAATTCCACTGCTGCCCACTGCCAGCATCACAAAGCCAACACCCATCATGTTCCGTGCCTCCCCCTGGTGGTCAGTGCAAGTCATAGTGAGAGGGCGAACTCCCAGTCTCATGGTTAAACTCCAGGTCGAATGACTGACTGCAGGAGGGAACAATTTGCATATTAGTCTTTTATTATATAAGATGTCTGAGGTTTTTTCTATATCTAGTAATGATGAACATTTTGAGTATATTTATAGTTTTCTATTTATTTCCACATATTTATGGAAGTTTTAATGTCTTTTAAGTGCCATTATAGATAACATATTTAGCTAGGTATTTTGTGGTTGCGGAACTGGGACATTGAGTCGACTGGTGGAAAGACACTCACAGATCAAGTTCAAGGATATGGGGAAGGTAAATCCAAGTCGGAGCATCATCCCAGGGGTGGTAGAGGCTTTCTGGAAGCCCTCAAGTTTCCCATAAAGACACTGAGGTGCTGTTCTGCCACTGAGTTACATGAGAAATCAGTCAGGTGCAAGAAGTTTGCGTTTGTTGTTTTCACTGGTGTTTAAGGTCCACCCCCTACTCCTGGGCTGTTGTAGAAACTCTGTAAAGGGAATCTGCTCGCCAAATGCAGCTAGTGGTGCAGCAACAATACAGGGTTTACTATTTGAGAGAGAGCATCAAAGGGACATTTCCCTGGGGTAGGATGCCTTCATAGGCTTGGGATGCAGGCTTGGTGATTTCACAGGGATGATGAGTGGGGGTGGGAGGGTTTACAATTGTAAAGGATGCAGTGGGCAATCTGACACTAGATCCTAGCCTCTGCAAAAGCTCAAACTCTCAGAGAGATTTTTGAAAACTTTCAAACACAAGTATTTGTGAATTAGACCAAGTACCAAGAATGGCTAATATTTCTAATCTGTTAGGAATCAGATCCTGCATTTACAGTCAGGAAAATTATCATAATTACATATCTCGACATTTTTTTTAATGAAAACATGTTGATTTGTGACTATTTTTCACATCTATTCCTCTGTGGGCCTGAATGATATGGTGGACAGTGCTCCTTTGTATTGGTCTTTGCAATGAACAGCATTGGTACCCTGAGCATGGCAGACTGCTGCCGTGTTCCTATCATGGTGAGCACAAGGTCAGCAAGAGGAATTGCACAGTAATAGAAGAAGCACACTGAAGGCACCCAGGAAACCTGGGAATTGTAAGAGCATGCCACACCCCAGTATGGATAATGAGAAAGAGAAACTAAACAACATGACCAACTTTCATTGCTGCTAAAGTATACTGAGGGTACAGGAACCCTGGGCTTCTAGCATAAGACCTGGTTTTGAACTGATTCTGGATTATCCATAATGGAATTGAAATTAGAATGATAGCCAATGTCTCTGTAGCTATAACAAGTACAGAAGACAATGGAATTGGAACAACAAAGTACTGAAGTTTACGCAAAAGGTGCCATAAACAAAATCCAAAAGTAAATGGACTAGAAAAAGACATGTAAAAAGCAAATAAATAATAGATGGATATCCACTGGATAGAAGTTTGCCAAATATACTTTGGGGCTAAAAAATAAATATTTGGTTAGCTTTGAATGTGAATATCTTAGAACAAATTTCTTAGATACAAGATTAAATCTGATTTTTCTTCTTTTGAAAATAGAAATGACTTTGTTGATTTACTTACTAAGAATTTGAATGGTTAAAATTAAAAGTTTGACATCATGGTGCTGGAATGGTAATTTTTCTGCACCATTGACTACTAATGGCCCCTACAGTCACATTGAAACACTAAAAGCAAAGTTCAGTTGCAGCAGGCATGGCATAACATCACTAATATATTTCTAAATACCAAAATGTACTTCAGAGAGGAAAATCAGTAACACTTCTAGAAGATATTTTTAAGATTAGGCATATCTCAGAAATCCTTCTTCAGCTGATATTGAAAATAGTATCTAAAAATTATTTCAACAATACTAAAAATATTGGCTTCCATAGTTTCAAAGGGATAAGAAATTGTCTTACTAAAGAACACTTTTAAGGAATGATATTTTGAAGTTGTGTAAGTGAGAAGAAAATTTGTCTGAGCTATTTTATTTTTCTACCATTCTTTCCTCTAGTGTTTATACTTCTTATATTCTTCACTATGTCGAGATCAAAAGTGATATATCATGGATATTGTTGCACATGATTTTTCAATTTTTCCTCTTCATGACATTTAGAGGTGGTAAAGTTGAAATTCTGCTTTTAATTCATCCTCACAAGACATGAACTCTTCTCAAATAAGACTTTTTTATTGAAAAACTCCTGGCTTCTGCTGAATCAAATAACTAAAAATTAAATATAGCTCTTAATGCTCCTAAAGATTAGCATTATGATATAATCTAATTCCTATTATCCTGTCTTTTTATTAATATTTAAAATTTTATAAACATTTGCTGGCTCAAAACGGATATTATGTTCCTGTTCATGTTATCTATCTAATGCACTCTCTCTTACTCATAATTGCTGCTAATATTGTTTAACTCTTTGAAAGTTCTTAATAATTTGTGTATACCAAATTTTCAGCTTTCAAAATTAGCATTATTTCAATAGTTTACTATTATAATACATTAATATAATTATAATTGAACTGCCTGAAGAAATGCATGGGTGTTGTCATTCCAAGTTATATATAGAAGGCTCACCTACATTTGGAAATTAATATTAGTGACTGCCAGATGTTGACAATCAATTCGAGGAACACACCATGTTCATATCCGTGGCATCACAGCACTGATTAGAGGTAATGGGAGTGTGTGTAGCCATGTCCCCACCGGGCAGTGATCCAAGGGCTTGAAATGAACCGGGTATTTGGTTACTTTGTCTTTCAAAGTCTGAGACTGAGACCCTGAAACCAGGTATCAAATTTTTTTCTTTCTGAATACTGAAGCCAAAGTTAAACCTCAGGGCATCTCTTCATAAAAAAAGAATTCCTACAATAAAATTAAGAAGAAAGAAAATAATATGCAAATGGCCTTTGTCTATAAACAATGTCTAAAGAGGAAACTTGAATCATCAGTAAACTGATGCAAAGTTGCTTAATTAACTCTGCCAGGAATCAGGCAATGAAAATTAAAACAGCAATGAGGGGCCATTTCACACCCATCAGGTTGGAAAAAATACCCTGACATTAAATATCAAGCATTGGTGAGAATGCATGTAAATGAAGCCCACAAGCGATTTACTAATACAAGTGAAGATTATAGACTTAGCAGCAAAGGGAGATAACAAGGGAGGTGGGTTGTATCCCAACAAGGAAATACTATACAGCAATCAACAAGAACAAATGGGGTCTACTTTGTCAAATTTGATTTAAAAATTGAGTGAAAAGAGCAGGCTACAGAACAATAATTAAAATGATACATTTTAAAAGATGTCAAATAGGTATGTTGTGGCTATAAATACATAGTAAATACAGAAAGAAAATGCTTGGGAAGGTTGCATACAATTTTAAGATGATGATTATCTCAGAGGAGGGAGTCAAATATAGTTATTCATTTATTAATGTATTATCCTTTAAAAAAAACAGATAACTCCCTAGAATTATATATAACCCTGTCACAGAAAAATAATTTATTTATTATTGTTGTGGTTCACTACAATTCTAAAATATATAAATGCATTGCAAAGAACAATATGGAATGTCTTAAGATTCTAGGAATTCCTGACACTTCCTGGAAATTTTAATTTATGTTTCCTGATTCCTGAAGATAAATATGTGTTAATAATTTGGCAAAATAACAGAGCAGTCTGCCAGGGGCATGACTCCTCTTAAAGAGCACAAAACTGGTATACCTGCTTTTGAGTCCATACATTCAAGGCTATGTACTCTAAAAACAATAGTCTATCAGACTTGTAGTACCATTCAATCAACACTGACAAAAAAAACCCACAAACAAACAAACAACAACAAAAAACACCACAAGTTGCCTGCTGTACTCAACAAAGGTGAATTGCTGGAAAACTGTGATATACCAATGACTATAATCAAACTGATTCCATTGACTCCACAGTATAAGAGCAATGGTTGAAACATTCCACATTTATGGTGCCATTGGGTAGAATAAGGAATGATTGGAATAGGTCTGAGAGAGCTACCCATATTGCATGAGTCTCTATTCCTGAATTTGATTTCACAGTATTATCAGTTAGCCTTCCACACCATAAATGGGAAAGTGCAGACTTGGAGTGGCTACGTTAATGACACAAATTCCCCAATTCCTACATTATTTGATACACTAAGCCATTACACACATAATATCTAATGAGATGTGAGCATAATCTTTGAATTAAACATCTTTGGGATTGAAATGGCTCATTGTGTTCTACTTTAACTCTTTCTATGAAGTGTATGCAATGTAAACCAGCCATTGGCCCACTAAAACCTTAAAGGGACCACTTTTCACATTAGGTTTCTCATTTTTGTGGCTACAAAAATCAGGGTAATCATACACATGACCAGAGATTTTAGGAAAATGATTTAAGCTCTTTAGACAGAACCTCGTGGTTTGTTACCTTCTCTGCTAGGGGCAAGATGATGCCCTCCATGTCAGAATGAAATGTGTGCTGGGCATGACTGTTCCTTTAGCAGCTGGGGCAAAGATGAGGACCTCTGGGAATGGTTTCATGATAATTCCATCTCCAACACAGAAAATAACCTCTACTTCAATGTCCTAATTAAGGCTTCTGAAATTGAGGTAGTGAAGGAAAAAAAGTAGCATCCATTCTCTTTTTTTAGACACTAGAGGCCCATTGCAGGAGGATTCCTGCAAGAATAGGGCTTCCTCAGCCTATTCCTGCAAGAATATGGCTTCCTGAGCCAGAGCGAAGCAGAGAAGGGAGCAAAGCCCACCGAGGCAGGCTTTGCTCCCTTCTCCACTGCTTCGCTTCCTCCCATCTCTGCTGCCTCAGCTCCCTCCCTTCTCTGCCGCTTGGCTCCCTTCTGCAGCACTTGGCTTCCTGCTAGGCTGTCTTCAGTCTTCGCTCCACGCCTGTGTATACAAATTAACTGCCATCTTGGCTGGGTTCATTTACATATAGTTGCTCTGATTGGCTGGTGGCATGGCTTAGGTGTCTCGGAGTGATGGTTGATTTGCATATTACTCTTTTACTAGATTAGATTCTGACAGAAAGTATAACACAGCATCTGTTTTACACTAGGTTTAGAACAAAATCACAACAGACACATGTTTTGCCTCTATTACCAGAGACAGAGCCTGCCTTCTTGAACCTTGCCTGGACCAAGACCCAGTTACTCTGTACTCACCTGCCTGGAGCTGATGCGCTCTTTTCTTTGTCAATTTAAAGATATTACATATTCCAATTGTCTACTGCCTTCACTCTTCCTTAGTCTCTCTAAAATAATAATAATACCGAGGAGATAAATAGTGGGTTCTTTAATTTGAATAATTAAACTTTAATCATGAAATATTTAAACTGAAAAAATCTTTGGTGTTCATTTCAAACACTTTCATTTTTAGAGTCACAAAATAAAATCAAAGTGATTTTGGCCTCACTGTATCTAACTTTTAATCCAGAGTCCTTTTTACTTAACCATCAATATTATGTAGACACTTATTTTCTGTCTTTTCTCTTTATTTTGCTAAATTTGAGAATGTTAAAAATCCAGTGTGGGTTTGCATTCACATTGCTATCACATTGTATTTAAAACCACAATCAATATTTAGAGGGGGAAAATCTTCAGATAGGTATTTAATTGCATAAGAAATCAACAAATATGAAGCTTTCATGAAGCCATAATGGTTCAGTTTGTTGCAAATCATCAAAAATATGTCAGAGGATTCATTTCATATAATTAATTTAATTGCAATAATAAAAATTTTCAGGTATTCTATAGAGAATACTTTCAAATCCACACACACATATGTGTGTGTGTGTGTGCTTTGTATTCTCTCATGCCAAAGTTCATTCTGCAATTAGATAAAAGTTTGTGACCCAGCACTTTTATAACCAGTGCAATTCATTTCTTCTTTATAGCATTTACTACTCTCCTAACAGTACAATTATATGTGTTTAGTGTCTTTCTATAAATTGCATAAGGGCAGAACCTAGTCTAAAATTGTTCATTTATTTTTTAATAATAAATGCAATGTGATGAATCACAGGAGTATAAGCTAATTTTTTTGTCAATAGAAAATCATTTAATCTATCTTTACAGTCATAGGTTCAGGAGATATTTTGGGACTAATTTCGGCTTCTAGTGCATGAAGTTGTTGTATTAATAAGGATGACATTCATCATGAATTTTTTGAGCATCTATTATGTGCAAGTTTATGAATTCTAAAGAGCTCTAACAACTTTCCAATATAACCATAAATTTTAAGAATGCAATATAAAGCAGATTTATAGAATTCTATAGGCTGAATTGTGTCACTAAAAGAGATATGTTGCAATTCAGACCCCTGGTACCTAGAAATGTGACCATATTTGGAAATAGGGTCTTTACAGATAGGATCAAGCTAAAAATAAAATCATATCAGATTAAGGAGAGTCTCGATCAAACAAAATTGGCGTCCTCATAAGAAGAGGAGAAGAAACACAAGCAAAGCAAAGAATGGCATGTGAAGACAGAGGCAGTGATTAGAGTTATGCCTTAAAAGACAAGGAATGCCAAGGATTACCTGCAAACACCAGAAGCTAGAAGAACATGGAATACATTTTCACACAGACCATCTAGTAGGAATGACAGATTGATTTCAGACATCTGGCCTCCAAAACTCTGAGAAATAAATTTCTGTTGTTTAAGCCACCAAGTTTTAGTACCTTGTTACAACACCCCTAGGAAACTAATGCAAAGAGTTAATGTGGTGTGTTGGAATTTATACTTGAACAGTAGAGAAATGGGAGTTTGTATTCCAGCTCTTCTACTTACTGGCTACGTGAAGGGGAAACTTACTTAATCACCTCTTCTAATTAGTGTCCTCACTTATAAGATAAGAATTGTTATGTATACTCTAAAGCTCTGAGAATGAGATAAATTTAAAATATCTAATACAATGTCTAACAATGATATGTAGTCAATAAATTATGATTGTGACTCATTACCCAAAGCACTTAACTATATTTAACTTTAATATTGCTTAAGATCAGAGTCACAGTGCATATTATTTCACAATGCGTATTAGTTTACACTGCCTGTACTACTGGGGTATGCACAGGCATTCAATAGATACTTTTTTGATTGACGTAATGGTTTTGAAAGCAATGGCAAAGCTGTCTTCTTTTTTCATATTAAAAAAATATATACATATGGGGAAAGGAATTTATATGTTAGTACCAATTTGTTTGATATTCATGAAAACATGCCACCATTTAGGAAGAGCATGGAAAAGTTTCCACTGGGTCTTGACTAGGAAGTATCTGACACAGAGGCACTTTTAAGAAAGCAGTGTGCCCCATCTCCATTGCTGTCTAAGGATCATTTGCATTTCCCTAACCAGGCAGTGATCATTCTTCAAGTATCAGCACCTGTCCATGACTTTTCAGACGTGTCTTTCTGTAAATTATAAAGTTGAATGAAATTGAACATTTGTTAGTTCATTTCCCTCTTTGAATATATCATTTTAATCTGCATTGTGGAGGATTCCGGTCCCATCTTGATTGATCACTGGGGACAATTCCTGTTGGTGAATGAGAAACATAAACTCGTTTATCTTTATATCACATTTGTGGCAAATTAAAGTAAAAATGTAGAGTTTGCACACTAAAATAGTTCTACTGTGGAGCAATGTGGCAATAAAACAGCATGCTAACAAGCATGACATGATGAAAGGAATGCAATAAACTGCCATGATTTCCATTACTGCCCCCAGCCGCTCTCAGGAGTTTCACCTACTAGGACACCATAGCAAGGCTCCAGGGAGCCCAGTTAACCACCTTGAGGGTAATGATCCTCAGCTCTTCCAGGATAGCCATCCAGCCAAGCCTAGATGAGGAACACTGGGTCTCATGACACCTCATTTCCAGCCATCTCCTCCCACTGTGTTTGAACATAGATCTTGACAACCACAAAATGTGCAATATTGGCAAGGGGGAGCAGTGTTAAAACAAGATGTGCCTTGAGATGGCATGATGCAAAAGGAAGAAGGAACAAGGACTAGGAACTTCTTCAAACTTCCTGAGAACAAAGGGTCCACGGTGAGTGACTCCTCCCTTTTTTACTTTTCAAGACACTGTTTTAATAAGAGTTGGGGAGTAATTACTTTGGAGATATTTTACATTTGAAAAGAGTTCCCAATACAGATCAAAACCAATTTAATAAACTCCTTTTTTTGGATTCCATCATTACTTTATTGTGACTTGGCAAATGTGAAATAAATAAGGGTAAATCCTCCTACATAGTATTGCACTGCCCTATAGATTTTTTAATAATGTAGGTAAAGTTTCACGTTCTGTGTACCTTCAATATTGAAGTCTGTTACTCATACTATACCATAAGGAGTCCATCCTTCTCACTTCCTTAGGCCTCTCACAATCTAAACTCTCAACATTATATCTCCCTTTCATCTCTTAAATGTGAACTTAACTGGACAATTTCTTTATTTACCTAGAATATTAAAGGTATTTTTTTCAGTTGAATAATACAGCATTAATAATCCTATATAATAAAAGGGTAATATTCAAATTAACCCTAACAGCAGAACCACTGGGAATGACTGGTCACTATGACACACACTGACCACCAGGGGGCAGGCACTCAATGCAGAAGCTGCCCCCTGGTGGTCAGTGCGCTCCCACAGGGGGAGCTCTGCTCAGCCACAAGCCTGGCTGCCAGCTGCCAGCACAGCTCTGGTGGTGGGAGCTTTTCCTGCCTCCTCAGCAGTG
The DNA here is from genome assembly GCA_004026665.1 of Murina feae. Taxonomy (NCBI): domain Eukaryota; kingdom Metazoa; phylum Chordata; class Mammalia; order Chiroptera; family Vespertilionidae; genus Murina; species Murina feae. The sequence continues at coordinate 11,383 of PVJC01026322.1, forward strand.
CTAAGGATGTCCGACTGCAGCTTAGGCCTGCTTCTCACTGGCAAGAAGACATCCCCCGAGGGCTCCCAGGCTGCCAGAGGGATGTCTGACTGCCAGCTTAGGCCCAATCACCTGGGGAGCGGGACTAAGCCAGCAGGTGGACATCCCCCAAGGGTCCCAGACTCTGAGAGGGCACAGGCCGGGCTGGGCTGAGGGATCTCTCCCAAGTGCACAAATTTTTATGCACCAGGTCTCTAGTTCATTAATAACATTTTTGCATTGACTTTAGGTTTGAGTTTTGTCATATAATGGTTTATTCTTAAGGTTTTTGAGGAATCTCCACATTGCTTTCCAGAATAGCTGTGCTAATTTTCCTTTTCTCCACATCTTCTCCAACATCTGTTATTTATTTCTTTTTGAGAACAGCCATTCTAATAGGCATGAGGTAATATCTCAGTGTGGTCCTGATTTGTATTTCCCTAAAAACTAGTGATGTTGAACATAGGAAAAATGTTAATTCAGATCATCTGCCCATTTTTTAAATTGGATTGTGGGTTATTTATCGAGTTCTATCAGTTTTTTAATACATTTTTTATATTAACCCCTTCTTGCAAGTATCATTTGCAAAGTCTAGTCAATTATTTAAAGAAAACCACTATGGTTCAGTTTTAGATCCCAGTTTAGGAATTCCTCTCATTGTTAATGTATGAGCAACACAAGAATGTAAGTCTAATTAGGTTATAATCAAAACATGTTTTCAACCAAAAGTGCATTATCTGACTTGATCATCTTATTCAGTAGACTTGGCTCTGGATGACTTTTAGCTTTTTCTAAAAATTTAATCCCCCTGCAAGAGATGAAATTTACCACTATTCAGATCTTAAAAAAAAAAAAAGTGCTACAGGCTTTGAAGAAAATTACAAAAGAAGAGTTCACACAACATTCTGAGCTATAGCAGCATCACTAACATAATTGTATATTTGCCCAAGGGATGAAAGTTATTTGAAGATGTATGTTCTGATATGATAAAAATAGTGACATAGCATATTTCATTTGCAAAATTATTAAGTAACACTACCATGTGAGAATTGCAGTATCATAAGCCTTATAGAAGCCTAAATAGTCAGAGAAGGTTAAATGGAAAAGATAAAATTTGTTCTAGGCTGGAAGGGTGGACATTTCTTTAGAATATATATTTTATTGATTTTAGAGAGGAATGGAGAAAGGGAGAGAGAGATAGAAATGTCAATGATGAGAGCGAATCATTGATTGACTGCCTCCTACATGCCCCCTACTGGGGATTGAGCCCGCAACCCAGGCATGTGGTCTTGCCCAGAATCAAACCTGGGACCCTTCAGTCCACAGACTGACGCTCTATCCACTGAACCAAACCAGCTAGGGCGGAAGGGTGGACATTTTATCAGCATCTATTATTATCTGAATGAAAAAAACATGTTTTACTTCTTCAGCAGGTACATCTTGGTAATATTAGTTACGTTTCACTGAGGAGAGAGTTAAATCTTGGGGACAACACAGAGGTCCAAAAGGGAAATGTCAAGAGCCACAGGCACAGCAGACTGAAGTGGATAGAATGCCAGAGGGATGGCAGCATAGTCTGCCAATGAAGGCCAGCATTTTCCTAAAGAAGTAAAGCCTCACTCACCACCAACCACCACCACTAAGGAAGCCCATGAAGGACATCAGTAAGAAAGACAAGCAGAATCTAGCCTTTCTGTCAGGGAGGCAACAGAGGACTCCAAGTACCTGATCCGTATCTGGCTACCTTACAGTTATTTGGTCCTTAATCCCTATTTGCTGACACAGATTTATAGGTTTTGTTTTTGTTTATTTTTCCTAGAAAGATGCTACAGAACAGGACTATCCATTCTGACTTTTATTACCATGTCAAGAGAATGGCTGTTAAATGACAAGATTATCAGGACATTTAAAAACATAGAGGTGGATTCATAAAAGGAGCCTGGAGATGATGAAAATGATCTTTCCCACTTACAAGTGTCACTCAAGTGAAATCTACTTGCTCTTTTTATGCCTCAAAGGGAGCAGCAAGGGAAATGTCTGGTAATGGGAGTGTCACATATGTTGCAAATCTCTAAGAGGTTATTTGCAATCCACATGGCTTGACATTTGCCTTCCAGAACACTAAAAGGAATAACTTAATTGATTCTTCCAAAAAAACATGATCAGGCTTAATTGGAATTTGTGCCGGTCAAAATATTTGAGTTTAGCATCTGGATAATTGAAAAATAAATGATACAAAAGCCATTTGTTAGCTGATGTCTGTATATTAAAGTTGAGAAGTGTTTGAAAAGAACATCGGAACTTAATATATAAGAATCTGTGCTTTGTAAGAATTCAGGTAGTTCTCTGGTTGTTTGTTTTGGGTGAGGAGCCTTTTCCCAGATTTTGAATCTATAGAAAATACGTCAAAAACAAGTCAATAACAAATTTCGCCTCTGTACTAGGAGGCTCAACACAAATACTGCCCAACTGTCATTGTTTAAGCTGCAGTTTACTTATGAGCAATTGAATCTCATTATTTCAGCCAAATTACGTTTTACTGCAGTGAGAGCCAGAAAAAAATAATTGAAACTGTTTTATCTGCACTTCAGATTTCAGTGACAGGGAAAAACGTTGAGCTCTCAAGAAAAAGGAATGTCTTTTGAATGAAGAAAAATATCCCAGAAATGGTAACCAGAAAGTTTTGTTGACCTAGAAATTAGGGGGAACAAATAGCATTTAAGCCAGAACTTTACCATCCCTATCGTTAATTTAGAAAGTGATTGGTAACATTATGAAGAGTAAACAGCAAATGTTTCTAAAAGTTATGTGTTTGGCAGAAAAACACAAGGAAGGGGACTTAGAAGTATTTTCAAGGGTTTGTATGTTATTGGCAATGGATCTAAATTATCCCTAATTGCCACTTCAAATTGTATGATGTCCTTGCCTTCCTATAGGCGTGTCACTAATAATACTTTAAAATTTCAAGCTATGATTAGTTTATTGTTGAAATCACGATTGTAATAATGAGGGTGAGAATTAAATAAAAGTTAATTTGTAAGAAAAATGGAGAGAGAAAATACCCTTTGCTGATGGAAAGGAGTTTTTACAGAAAGAGGAGGACATAATAAAACTGGAGTGAATGGGTTTATGGGTTTATGTCTGATGGGAAATACCTAAACTATTACTGATGAACTAGAGAAAAAAGAGAGAAGGGGATCTGTTAATGATCCATTTGAAAGAAAAATAAAGTTGATCGTGGTATAGAAACCTTTTAGTCAGATAACTTGTATAACCTAGGGTAGGGTAAAAGAAGAGAATAGAATTACTTGCTTGATTTTTAAAGTAATGTGTCAGAGTGGGACCTGAGCTTTTGAGATGACAGGAGTGGGGTGGGAAGGTAAAGGAGGAGACAGAAAAAATGTGCTGAGAAGGAACATAAAAGATATTCTCTTTTGTATTTGAGATTGATATAGGTAAGTGCCTTTGCCACACTTGAGCTTCCTGAAGGTGAGGTAGAAGTTCACATGTTCCCTTACCCTCATAAGGAGCCTCGCCCAGAATATAGATCTGCTGCTCGTTTGTTGATCAGTGATGTCTGGCAACTTTCTGGGTTGTTAAGTTTGCCTGATTTATTGAATTAGGCTCTCACCTTCCTTCCCCTCCTGCTTTCCCCAAACCCCCTCTTCAGAATTTTCCCAGAGTAGATCAAAACTTTGAAGTAAGACTATTAACAAAAACAGCAAAGGGAAAACTGGATTAGCAACAATCTAAGGACATGCTTTGACTCAAATCAATCAAGTGCATATTGAATGCCTACTCGTACTTATAGATCAGATGCTGGGCTATGAAATTTCACATGTAATTTCTATTTCAGATGTAATTTCAATTTCAGATATAATTTTCTTTTAGTATTTAATCAATTTATTAATGATCAGATTCTCAGCAACCATATCCAGGAGTCAGAAGGCTACCCTGCATAGTTTCAGGTTCAAGTCAGAGGAGACAGAAAACTAGGGCTGAATCATCACAGGTTGGGACCACTGGGGAGGTAAGCCTGAGAGCCAACTCCAGGGTCTCTGTGTCTGCATTTCTGACTTTCCTACTTCTCCTGCCTTGAATATCAAGGAACCATTGCATATCAAAACTGGCTCTTACGAGCTTCAGCACATTGACATGTAAGTGAAACCAGTCATATGTGCCAGGTAATTTATTTTGAATCAAAGCATTGGGGTAAATAAATTCACTCATTTATATATTATTCAGTCATGTATTGAATACCTTCTACATGACATGCACTAGGATAAGCTTTATTGTTATATGTCAGTAGAAGCTATAAGTGTCACACTAGAAATACAGATTTTAGGGGGACATCTGTAATACTTTCAACAATAAATATAAATTAAAAGAAAAAAGAAATGTGAGTTTGGAAGATGGTAATATCAAGGCCTTCAGTCTCCTCTAAAATCAGACCACAGTGAATTATTTTCTCAGTTTCCTCTATTTTGACTACATGTTCAGGAACATTGGTAGTTTAACAGCAATAACAAGTCCAATTGACCAATACATGTTGATTACACCTGAAGCAATGGGTTCAACAATACACATCTAAACTCTGGAAGGAGAAGGAGTGCAGAAACACAAAGGAATCCATGCAGCAGCGTGTTCATGCAAAATGCAAGAAGAACACATCCACATAAACGAGAAGGAATAAGTCTAAAACTAGAATAAGTCTTCTTCCAAGAGATTGTCAACAGTGATAAATGGATTCAAAAATGTAGTTTTATGCAATGGTGAGAAATTCAAAGCATCCTGTATAATAAAAGCCTAATATGTTAAGTGTCCAGTCATCCGGTTGGCCGTTCAACCAACCAATAGCTAATGATATGTTAAGGCCACTCAATCACTCACTATGACATTCACTGATCACCAGGGAGCCCTCCCTAAATGGACAGCTTCCCAAATCCCTCCCTGGCCCTGATTGTGCACCCATAGGGTCCTTCAACCTGGCCCATGCCCTCTCGCAATCCGGTACCCATCAGCGGATGTCAGAGAACCGGTTTTGTTCTGATCCCATAGGCCAAGCTGAAGGACCCCACTGGTGAACAAATTCATGCACTGGGCCTCTAGTTATTTTCTGTTTTTTCAAAGTCATATTTATATTAATTGTACATCTATGTTATATATGAGTGACAAACACATAAAATTTTAGACACAACAATTTCCCATGATACCCCAATCCTTTCCTGAAACACAGAGATGTGTGTCTGGCAGTGGTGTGGAAAAGGCTCAGAAAGTCAGGCATTGCTGTATGAGAGTGCAGGTATGGGATGGGAAGACCCCTCAGGTCTTCTTTGTCCAGAAATATATCCTATATTGTTCTGTCCCTGAATTGTACCCCAAGACATTCATTCTTTTTCTGTATCAGGACTCACCAAGGCACCTTTCCTTGGAAATATATATTTCTAGAAAGAGCAGCAATCTACTGGAAGTCACTTTGGGCTATGGATTAGGTTATCCTCTGGCATGGCAAGCTCACAATTTTTAAGTAAGCGACAGAGGGAGGAAAGGCCAGTTTTGGATGATAATCTCCTGTGAGGTTAGCTTGTTTCCTATGAGGCTAATATTTGAACATGGCAGGCAGAGTATTAGCTCACTAGTTCTCCAAGTGTGGCCCCCAGATGAGTAACAGCAGCATTACTTCAGAAATTGGCGTAAATGCAAAGTCTTGGACCCCAGCTCATGAATGCTGAATGAGAAACCTTGAGATGAGTCCCAACAATGTGTTTCAACAAGCCCTGCAGGTGCTTCTAATTCATCCTCAATTTTAGGAAACACTGACCTACCTGTCATTTCCACCCCAGGCTCACCCAAAATGCAGATTAGATAATCACCTAAGAGTTAGTGAGTTCCTAGAGCTTTCCTGAAATCGAATTTTGATGTCATGGAAAACTGGCTAGAATAAAAGCTTCCAATGCTGGGAGTTGGGAGTGACAAAGGTGAGTGGGATGAGATGGAGGGGAATGTTGCTGGTGGAAAGTCCAGATACAAAAGAACAGCAAAGGTTAAGAGATTCCAGAAAGTCAAATATATTACCACTGGAGGCCCAATGCACAAAATTCATGCAAGAGTATGCCTCCCTTCCCCTGGCTGCCGGCACTGACTTCCCTCTGGCACCTGGGACATGGGCTTCACTCAGGCTCTGGCTTCATATGGAAGGACATCTGGAATGAAGTCTGGTTTAATTAACATATTACTCTTTTATTATTATAGATTATTTTCTGCTTGGTTCTAGCTTAACTTTAGTATTTTCCATGATCAAATTTTAGGTGACTAATGGGTTGTAGATCTGGAATAAGGCTGCACTGGGAACCATTTTATCAGGGGTTTTGCTTTTCTGTCTCTAAAGGCAGTAGCAACAGGTTAAGCTGCCTCCTGATTTGTGAACTTTCTTCAACCCAAACTTGTGGGGGTTTTTCTTCCTTTTTTTGTAATGAATTCTAATGTACTTACATCTTTCCAGGGATTAGGCCTGACAGTGATAGCCCATCATAAAGTGAGCATTAGGTCATACACAATATATGAGGAAGAATGAACTACAATTAAGCCAACATAATTGTGTGCAAGCAGCATCCTCCAAATTAGGAAACAATAAATCTTTGGCTAAGAGTAATGAGAGAGTAGGAGATGACAACATTGGAACAGCTCATTCAAGTAGTGTTAAACCTCACAATGAAAGAAGAACACACCAGAAAAATCACAAGGGATTTTAAATCCAAAGAAATCAGTCTTTCCCCCTAAACACAAGACTTGTACTTTCTAAGGTGCATCATTATTGTCAAGCACTTAATTCCCTCCGGGTTTATTGTTGGATGAACAGTGGTCTCACCTTTATTACTGCATCCAGTGTTCAGCCACCAGGATAATGGAAAAGACCCTTTTCAAGATTTACTTAAACCTAAAGCTAATCAATACAATATTCAAATTAAGTCATAATTAAGTCTGCGTATTAACCAATGTTTTCATTCCATCAAACAACTGAGCTTATACTTTTCTTCAAATGGTTGTTTAAACCTATCCAGCCTCTATAGCATAGAGGCAGGTTTTTTTAAGTAGTTTTTCCTCCTACAAGTCATCTAGAAAACTGACCTGGTCTCAAGAGGAAATGTGACTATGAGGAACCTGGAGGTTCACGCTAAAATGAATGTGGTTAATACGTTTTATCTGTTCCTGGTAGAGGAGCTGAGAGGCCATTGTATTGTCAACTTTTAAACAAAGGGCAGAGAGATAGGAGCTCCTTTTGTCTTCAGAAATTATTTGTTGAGTTGGGACTCTGTAGCCCAGGATTAAATAATTCTGGCTGAGTCTATTCGTTCCTACGCTTCCCATATCACTAAAAAAAGACCTACATTAGTAAACTAACAACTCACTAATCACAGAAATAATATTTAATGAGATTTTACTAGACTCTCCAATATGGCCTAGTTATTACCTAAAATATCTTAGTGTCATTCCTTTTATCAAGAATACATGTTTCATTGTAGGGGTGGGTGGGGTTAAGATTAAGACACTTGACAGATCACAGTTAAGTGCCCAATTATGAACTACAGAGTATCAAATAATATGGACACTTTTATAGAAGATAAATTACATAGAACAGAGAAGCTTGAAAATACAGGAATTGATTGTGGATGACGAAATGGATTACTCACAGGGTAAAGTGACCATAAATTCCTAACCTGGCAGGTGATAGTGGGTAGTTATACCCCAGGTCTAAAACTTTTTTAATGAAAGGTTTTAAGCCAGCCCTATCCATTATTCTTGTGCATCTAGGTTAATATACCTTTAAAATACCAGAAGTAATACCCCTGGAAGGGGGATTAATCCTTAAGAAAGCACATAATCTTGTGAACTGTCCTGTAATCTAATCCCCACCTTACTTTCTTACAATCTTCCTTATATCCCATCCTTAATATCAAAAGCATAAAAGAAGCTGAAAAACTTATTCTTGACAGCATTTGAAATCTTGCTCCCTGGCATATGTTTGGCTCAAATAGACTCATAAAAATTTTCTACAGATTTAGATGTTTCTTATGTTGACAAACTTGACTTAAAATTCTTTGCAAAATAGCAAAGATCCTGCTTTCTACCTTCCTTCTTGTACTTTCCCTGTAAACCTACAGAAAATGGGTATCCACTTTTCAGTCTAGTTAAAAACCAGCTGGGCCATAATCTCACTAGGGACTATATTTTAACACATTAGATTTCATAAACTAACCCAGAAATCATCTAAAAATCAGTTCTCAATCAAGGAAACAGGTAAGAAAAGGCACCAGACTATTTGGAATCTAAAGAAAGCTATAGATTTTAAAAATTTCTCTAAATAAAGATAAAAAATAAACAGCCAGAGAGAAAAGTACAGAGAATCTGAGATGGAGGAAGAGATGGAGGAAGAAAGGAGCAATGAGAGAAAAAAGACAAAGAGACAAGAGGAAAATCAGGGAGGAGAACATGAAAAATAACAACAAATGTTAAAGAGAAGAAAAAAATCAGGATATTTGAAAAACTTCATTTTTTTCTGTGAAAAGTATCACATGATCTTACTCCTATGTGGAATCTAACAAACAAATTAAACTGATGAACAAAATAGATCCAGAGACATAGAAGCATGGAACAAACTGGAATAGACTGTAGAATCTCAGTGGGAAAGTGAGGTGGGGTGTGGGAAGAGATCAACCAAAGAGCTTGTATACATATATGTATAACCCACAGACATGACAATGGGGTACTGAAGGCCTGGGGTGGGGGTGAGGGTGGACTAGAAGGGGTCAATGGGAGGGTAGGGGGACATAGGTAATACTTTGAACAAAAAAGATTTTTAAAAAATGAAACATTCTGTGCCTTTGTGAGATTTTTATGTATTTGTTTGTTTTAATCTGTTAGCAGTTCTCTAATTGGGCTCTCACCTTATGTGATTGGCTTTAGAACTGTGATTGGTTATAAAGAAGAAAGAGGGATATAATTTCTCCCCCCAAAATGTGCCACCTTGGCATGTGAATTATTTTGAGCTGAAGACAATCAAGACCTATCAGATTCAAGAAAAACTTTTAACTCTCCCTTACCTACCTGAAATAATTTAGATGGGGGCCTGTCTTAGACAGCTTTTATCTAAATGACCTATCTGTATGGCAAAACAAACATCTAATTACCACACATCCATGCCCTTTTTACTGTCCTGTGACTTAATCTCCTCCCCTTTATAGCTCCAGGGCTTTCTTTCTTTTCTCAGCTCACTATAACAGGAGGAGCAGGGTGATATGTCTTTTGATTTCCTTATAGTGACAAACACAATTCTAGACCCACTGCCTATGCATTCTACCTGCTAACCTTTCACCTGAATACACAGGGTAGGTAGAAGTTCTTTTTTTGGTGGAGACAAATGAAGCTGAAGATGTGAGGACAAAGTAAATCAGGGGACTCCCACTTACCCCAGAAACGGAGCATGCATGTATTAGAAAAGCTTATGCTTACTAATTACATACATTTCATTTAGCTTTACATCTTTTTTGCTTAACTAAAGGGAAAATGTGAATTATTTTTAAAAACCAAACATAGTGAAAATGCAAAAAAGAAACGATTTTGATTCAAATCTTGGCAAATATCCAATTTGCAATAGCTTAAAGATTTAATATTATTACATGCAATAAATAAATAAATAAACAAACAAATAAATAAATAAATAAAGCCTAATGCTCATCCAAGCATATTTCAATCAAAACTCTCTCTGGGAACCTTCCTACTGACAATACAATTTTGTGCAAAATAAACAATAAGATGCAAAAACTACAGTAAGCAGTTTAGGAAATTACATATCAAATATCTTCCTAAGAGCCTGGGGGTCTTACTGAGCAGAAGTTTTGCCCAAAGCCAATGTGAGGTTCTCATTGTATATGCAGATTTAAATAATTCACTTGTTTAAGAAATCTCCTATTTCTCTATTTATTCAAGCAATTCAGCAGTTGGTTGTCGCCAGTAGACATGCCAAGAGTCAAAGGCAGAAAAAAAGGTGATTTTTCTAGTTTTGAAGGAAGTGATCTAATCTAATAAAAGAGTAATATGCAGATTGACCCTTGCTCCCTTATACCTAAGCCATGCCCACCAGCCAAACCATGCCCACCAGCCAATCAGAGCGACTGTATGCAAATTAACCCAGACAAGATAGCAGCCAGCAACCACAGAGCTAAAGCAAATAGGAGTCTTCCTTTGCACCAGCGATGGAGGAAACTGCCTGCCTAGGCTGCTCAAAGCAACAAAGTTTCAATTATAGAAGCCACAGAGCTGAAGCAAACAGGAGGCTTCCTTTCACCAGTGATCAAGGAAACTGCCTGCCTAGGCAAGCTCTGGCCTCCACTCAAGGCAACAAAGTTTCAATTATAGAAGATAAATAAACCCCAGATACCTGATTCCAGCCAGCCTCACAGGGACATTGGGTAAATGGGAGCTGTGGCCAGCCTGCAAACAACCATGAGCCCCTCAACCAGGTTGGCCAGGCACCCCAGGGTTGGGGGACAACCACCTTGAAAGGGCTGTGGCCATCCTGCAAACAGTCCTTAGCCCCTCACCCAGGCTGGCCAGACACCCCTGCGGGAACCCCACCCTGATCTGGGACACCCTTAGGGCAAACCAACCAGCCCCCACCCATGCACCAGGCCTCTATCCTATATAATCCTATATAATAAAAGGGTAATATGTAAATTGACCCTAACAGCAGAACGACTGGGAATGACTGGTCATGATGACACACACTGGCCACCAGGGGGCAGATGTTCAATGCAGGAGCTCCCACAGGGGGAACTCTGCTCAGCCACAAGCCAGGCTGATGGCTGCCAGCACAGTGGTGGTAGTGGGAGCCTCTTCTGATGTCTCAGCAGCACTAAGGATGTCTGACTGCAGTTTAGGCCTGCTCCCCGCTGGCAAGTGGACATCCTCTGAGGGCTCCTGAGCTGCCAGAGGGATGTCTGACTGCCAGCTTAGGCCTGATCGCCTAGGGAGTGGGCCTAAGCCAGCAGGTCGACATCCCCTGAGGGGTCCCAATCTGCAGGAGGGCACAGGTCAGGCTGAGGAACCCCCCCAGAGTGCACAAATTTTTGTGCACTGGGCCTCTAGAAGAAAAATAAGCAGCAAGCCTAGGATTTTTCAGTAAAGTCAGGTAACAATAGTATCTTCAGTCAAAATCTATTCTCCATTAAGTATGATTTCAAAACTGTATATTTGTTTGGGCAAGGTTTGCTACTTAGCCAAATGGTCTCCAACTCTCTTATTATGCAAGTGAGGATCCCAGAGAAAGATGGTACCCCAGGTCACAAGATCAGTGAGTATAAGCACTGAATGAGAAAACATTATTCTTTTTACTACTCAAACATACTACACATGCATCCTGTATGCCTGAATAAATATATACATACTAGAGGCCTAATGCATGAAATTCGTGCAATACTAGACCTTCCTTCCCCCAGTTGCTGTCACTGGCTTCCCTCTGGTATGCGGGACCCGGGCTTCCCTCCAGCCTCCATCAGGCACCCAGGACCTGGGCTTCTCTTGAGGCTCTGGCTTCATCCTGAAGGTTGTCCAGAAGGATGTCTGGTCTAATTAGCATATAATACTTTCATTATTATAGATAAAATCTTTAATATCTGTGTGTATCCTCCCAGACTTCCAAATTAGTTAGACTTTGATTAATTTGAATAAATCTCCAGTTTTCTCATGTACTCAACAATTTTCTCTGATGATTTAGCCAATAATAGAATCATCTAAACTAATAAAAGCGAAATAGTAAAATTAACTGTTTCTTCGAGACAGGGTAAGCCACGCCCACCAGCCAATCAGAGCGGCTGTATGCAAATTAGCTCAGCCAACATGGAGGCCACCACTCCCGGACCTGAGTAAATGGCAGTTTCCATTGCGGCAGGAGTGAAAGTGAAGCTGCGCTCGCTCCGCTCAAACTGGCTCTAGCGAAACACAGATTTGAAACAATATAACAATCATAGAATCCTCGGGAGCTGAAGGAAAGAGCAGCCCGGGCCTAACCAAGTAAAAGTAACAATTGTTTCATTTCAGACCCTGCGAGGTGAAGCAGAGGAGGCTTCGTTAATTAGAAGGCCACCTTAAAGGAACAGTGTATCAATTTTAGAAGATAAACAAACTCCAGAACCTGCGTCCAGCCAGCCTTGCTGGGACGTTGGGTCAATGGGAGCTGTGGGCAGCCTGAAAGCCCATCACCCAGGCTGGTCAGGCACGCCAGCAGGTGGACATCCCCCAAGGGGTCACAGACTGCGAGAAGGTACAGGCCGGGCTGAGGGACCTCCCGAGTGCACAGAGCAGCAGCAGGGCGGAAGAGCACAGGACCCAGGACCAGTGAGTGGGAAAGAGGCGGCAGGGTTGGAGGGCACTGGGAAGCGGGTAAGAGGTGGCAGGGGATCAGCGGCCTGCTTGGTGGGCTTCCCAGGCCCTTTGCAGAGCATCGGGGAGCGGGTAAGAGGTGGCAGGGGGTCGGTGGCCTGCTTGGCAGCTGTCCAGGACCTTGGAGGGGCATCAGGGAGCGGGTAGGAGGTGGCAGGGGGTTGGTGGCCTGCTTGGCAGCTGTCCAGGCCCTTAGAGGGGCATCAGGGAGTGGGAAAGAGGCAGCAGGGGGTCATTGGCCTGCTTGGT
>PVJC01026323.1:0-24090 GCA_004026665.1 Murina feae
TTCTCTCTCCTTTCTCTTTTCCCTTCCTTGCTCCCTTTTCTCTCTCCTTCCTCTTTTTCCTTCCTTGCTCGCTGCCTTCCCTCACTCTCCTGCCTTTAGTCCACTTTGAGCGCTCTCTTGGCGTCTCGGGGAAGAGTGAAAGGTACCCGAGATTGCCTGAGAGGACTCCGAATCACCCTGGTTTGTCCCCTTGTTTCGTCCCCCTTGGTTGATCCCGGGCCGAAAACCCTAAGTTCACTTCGTCTTAGTGGTCGCTCTCCTGGCATGGGGCTTATACATCCCGACCTATGACACGTGAACAGGGGCCTCCTGTGTGAGGTAGAGGTTCGTTGATCTTCCCTGGCGGTTCGTCTCACTGTGGACTCCTGGGCTGACCTGGCACGGGGGTTATACGTCCCGGAGGCTTACGTGGAAAAGGCGGAGTATGGGTCAGGCTTTGAGCTCTCATGATCTCTTTCTTTGGGACTCAGGGAGTCCCTCAAGGCGCGAGGATTTCGGGTTAAAAAGAAGGATCTAAAAAGCTTTTTCGTTTTCGTTACTAGCCTTTGTACATAGTTTCCTCAAGAAGGCACTATTGATGTTCGATGTTGGAAAGAGAGTCGGTAGTGCTCTCCAAGACTATTATTGAGCTTTTGGTCCTGAAAAGGTTCCTGTCTCTGTCTTTAGCTATTGGAATCTTATTAATGATGTTCTTAAAGTCTCTTCTCATGACTTGACATAAAAGACCTCATTCAAACTGGCGAGACTGTCCTTCGTGACGTGTCCCGTCCTCCCTCCGCACGTCCCTCTGTTCCCGTTAATATCCCTGAGGATCCCAAACTCCAGGCCCTCGAGGCCGAGTTTATTAATCTCACATCTACTCTGCATAATCCTAAGCCCTCTAAAAATATTAAAAGCTAAGCCCCTCGTCCATGCTTTCCCTGTCACCCGCAGTCAGGGCCGTCCTTCTACTGACACCTCTAATAACATAGAGGAAGAAGGCATTTCCCAGGAAACTGACTCTCCCAGTTTACCTAGGGTAGATCACAATCTAACCTCTGATAATGAGGCCTCTGATACCAAGGACCCTTCCCCTAGCTCTACCCAGAATACAGGCCAAAAATACCGTCGCCTTAATCTTAAACACCTCAAAGATCTTAAAGCGGCCGTTAGCAACTATGGGCCCACTGCCCCCTTTACTCTAACCTTACTTGAGGGCCTGAGCGATCGGTGGCTCACTCCTAATGATTGGCTCTCCTTAGCCCGCGCCACACTGTCAGGCGGGGACTATGTCCTCTGGCGCACGGAGTTTGTTGAAAATTGCCGTGAGACCGCACAACGCAATAGTGAAAATAGAGCTTCCTGCTCTTGGACTAGAGACAAATTATTAGGTTGAAGCCCCTATGACACCAATGAAATTCAGGCTACCTTCCCTCCTGGCTTATTAGCACAAATCCAAAACGCTGGCCTCAAGGCCTGGCGACGCCTCCCCCCTAAGGGACCCGCCACTACCTCTCTGGCGAAAGTTCGTCAAGGTCCCGATGAGCTCTACAGTAAGTTTATCAGTCCTCTTACCAACGCTGCTGAACGCCTTGTTGGCGAGGGGGAAACAGAGCGCTTTTATCAAACACCTTGCTTATGAAAATGCTGACCCATCCTGTCAAGAGACTATAAGGCCCCACCGCCATAATAGCCTCTCCGATTATATTAAACTTTGCTCTGGCATTAGTACCTCTCATGCCATAGGCTTGGCCATAGGGGCTGCCCTCAAGGATTATACTAAACCTAAACAGGACAAAACTTGCTTCATTTGCAAACTGCCTGGACACTTCGTCCGAGACTGTCCCTCCAATAAACTAAGTCGGCTGCCCCCCTCTTAGGTTTGCCCTAAATGCAAAAGAGGGAATCATTGGGCCAGTCTGTGTAGATTGAAATTTCACAGGCATGGTCAATCACCGGGAAACGGCCAGAGAGGCACCTCCGTTTGGGGTGGCGAACAGCATTTTACCCAAGGGCCTTAGAGAAAATAAGTTGTCTTTTTAAAATCCTGCCACAGCGCCTCAGGCCAGGAATGTGGTTATTTTGCATTTTAAATTCCTCAGGCTTGCAGCAAAAACTGCTTCTCAAAAGATAAAAGTTTTGATCTAAATTTTTCCCTTGTATTTACAGTATAAAAGTTAAAAAAATGTTCTGTTTTAATGTTTATTGTCTAAGTTTGTCTCGTTAAGCCATGTAATGTAAATTAGTTATCTCTTATATCTGAAAGGGGGGTTGAGCAGCTGCCCTACAGGCCGCATTACCCGTGGCTCTCACGGGGCTGCCCTCTTAATCGGTGGGGCTGTCCCTCTCGCTGAGTTAGAAAATCACAAAGGAAATGTTTATTAACTGAGGCAGCATAGGATCTTGGGATATAGTTTTAAAGAAGTTTTACTACAGAAACAGGATAAGACAAAAGAATAAAGTGGTGAATTTATTTACTGTGTTTTTTCCTATGAAAATACTTAATTTTAATTATTCAAAGTTTAATCATGGTCTCATAATTCAAGTTATGTGATAGACCAATGTTTTAAATAGTCGACTTAATAAGAGCCGACGGTGGAAGCTCATTTTTTAAAGGAGGTTTATAAATAAAAATATTCTTTAAGAATATAAAATAAAATAAATAATATCAGACATTAAATTTAATTTATCAATAGCAGTAAATGTGTTTCTCCCAGTGTTTTTTCTGACATTCATAAAAAATTTTAATGACCAAATTGAAAGTATTTGATTCCATGGTCAAAACTAAATGTTTTGAGTCTTAATAATTTTAAATTACATACATATGTTTGACAGTTTTTCCGAATGTAACATTTCAAAAATGTAATTGAAGGATAAATTTTGTGCATCTCAAAGGGCCCTGAGATTGTACAAAAGAATTTATTCCTTCTCCCAAAAAAGAGATAACTAAATTGGACCAACACAATATGTTTAATTACGTGAGGAAATTCTGCCAAATAATAAATAAATAAATAAAGGAAATCAATTTATTAATAGCAATGTTTTTATTTAAATATATATATCTTGATTTAAAATGACTTCAAACATTTTGGCATTTATATATTATTTGTTTAAAGTCATCCTAGAGAACCCTGCCCTACAGGCTGTCAATCAGACACTGAAATGCACTCTCAGTGCTACAGCTCTTATCAACAGTGCACTAACTCAGAAGGTAAAATACAATTTACTGCCATTTTAGAAAGACTACAACTTGGCACTTTTGGAGGCGAATATGATTACTCCTCCAGCAAAGGACCTTCTCTATATGCACAAGCCTCTTGTCGCGGTGAAGTTGGCAAACCCTTTTGCTGGCCACCAAGGGCGCCTATCCATGTGTCTGATGGTGGCAGACCGACAGATAAAGTTAGAGAAATCCTAGTTCAAAAACAAATTGAGGAATTCATTAACAGCATGTTTCCTCCTCTAAATTACCACCTTTTAGCCCTACCAAAATCAAGAAATATTGATTTAGATACCCAGACCTCTGATATCTTAGATTTATTCCTTTACTTGTTGGTCTGGGAATTTCTGGAGCTGTAGCTACCGGTTCCGCCAGACTAGGGCCAGCTTTACACACCTATAATAAACTATCTAATCAGTTAATTGATTATGTCCAAGCTTTTTCAAGCACTATCAATGATCTCCAAGATCAAACAGATTCTCTAGCCGAGGTAGTACTACAAAATAGAAGAGGGTTAGATTTACTCACAGCAGAACAGGGAGGAATATGCTTGGCCCTACAGGAACGCTGCTGCTTCTATGCTAACAAATCCGGAATCATCCGAGACAAGATAAAAGAAGTTACAAGAGGATCTAGTGAAAAGACGGAGAGAATTATTCGAGAACCCCCTCTGGAGCGGACTGAATGGACTCCTACCCTACCTACTTCCCATCCTCAGCCCTCTTATTAGCATCCTTCTATTAATAGCTTTCGGACCCTGGGTTTTTAGAAAAATAACAGATTTCATAAAAGACCAAGTCAATAGCATTATGGCCAAACCTATTCAGGTACGCTATCATCGCCTAGCAATGATAGACATAGACAGTAATTACAGTGACTATCATGGTAACTATGATGATTATCAAGGTTCCATCCCTACAGGGACAGCATAAAGCCAGAGAAATGCTGGCCAACTCTGTTCAGAGAATGGCTTGGGTACCGCCTGGGTGCATGGCAAAGCACTGCAAGGGAAGGTCAAAATTCGACCACCTCTGGATTCCCTGTGAGCACACCTGGTTTGCATAGAGGTTGGTATCCATAAACAACTATTAACT
The DNA here is from genome assembly GCA_004026665.1 of Murina feae. Taxonomy (NCBI): domain Eukaryota; kingdom Metazoa; phylum Chordata; class Mammalia; order Chiroptera; family Vespertilionidae; genus Murina; species Murina feae. The sequence goes on from PVJC01026323.1 coordinate 4,294, forward strand.
CTACCTCTCCTCCCCAAAAAGATACCAAGAGCCACTAACGGTAGGATACCGCAATCCTATGGGAGGAACCAGGTCCCTACTCCCTTAATAAAAAGGAAGGGAGGAGATGTTGGGAACCATAAAAGAGATTGATTTATACAAAGCTAACTTAAAAAAGTTTTAGTAAAACCTTCTAGTTACCAGACCTGTGGCCTACAGCCAAAGATAGACATCTCCTGCCCTGAAGTAACGACTGCCATTCCAGAGTCTGCAGATAGGCTAATTCCCATGAACCTCCTTACCCACCCCCATCTCCTAAAGTATATATTGCTCTGCTGAACAAATAAAATTTTGAGGCTTGATCAGAACCCTGTCTTGCCTCCATTTCTTCGCGTCTCCTATCCTTTCATTCCCTTGCAGGAACCGTTGTGGAAGTCCCCACGTTGCATGTCCCCCGGGTTGGGACAGACCCCCTACCTTTCATATTGTTGATCATGACCACTGACCTTTTCTCCCTAGAAATAACATCTAGGCCTTGGTTGTATTTCAGCTCCAGGCTCAGAAAAGCAGCAAACCCAGACAAGCAACACCATGGCTAACCACCAGTCAATCAATCAGTGGAGACCACAACCCTGAAAGGACACACCTGGAAAACTGCTGAATATTCTATTGTAAGGTGACCAGACATCCCGCTTTTGGCGGGACAGTCCTGATTTTTAATAATTTTTCCCACATCCCGTGGTGTTTTAAAAAAGTCCCAATTTTTTGAAAGAATGCACAACAAGCTAGGGAATGGTGGGAGAATGGGAAGGGAAGATACGGTTTTCAGTGGCCAAGCAGTCAATGGTGTCCCGATTTACCAGTGTTAAAATCTGGTCACCTTATTCTATTGTGATCTTCCCCTGGGACCTCCCCTAAAATCTCCACCCCTAAAACCTTTAGGAGGAAGACCCAACACACTCTCTACCCCCATGCCTTGCCCTTCCTCTTCCCCCTTATTTTTGCAGAAAAACCAAAAAAACTAAGCGTCGCTCTTTGAAGGAGTGGAGAAAACATGGTTTTCATCACACGCAGTCTCTGGGAAATGTTCCAAATCAGAGAAAAGTAACACGTGGGAGCCCTCCCTCATATATGCTTCCCAAGTTAATCTTATTACAAATGTGTTCCCTCCCTCCAGGCACTAGAGGAATTGAAACTCCCAACCTCCCTTTCCCCAGATGTTCCAAGGATTCCACCCAGCTTAACAATCCACCCTTTCCCCAGGTGTTCCAAGGTTACCGCGTCAGCTAACAATCCACCCTTCCCTCAGGGCAGCACTTCTGCTTTGTTTTGCTAATCCAGTTTTGGTGAAGGAGGCAGTGCCTCACCTAAAGGTCATTTCCCCCAGAACATCAGGGCTACCTTTGAATTAGCCCTATTTTTTCCTTCTCATTATCATCCCCCCAGGCATGTTACCTTCACCTTCACCTTCCTTACTCCCAAGCTCCTAGGGCCCTTCCTTTACCTCTATAGCTTGTTTCCTAAGTCCATATCTTTTACAAATTACTTCTTTTACCTCTGTGATTTTTCTGAATAAATTAGAGGTTGGGTGCATGAATTGGTGCACAGGTGGCATCTGGCCAGCCCACTGAGATTGGGACTGACTAACCTGGCCAGCTGTGGGGAGGGGCCATGGGCAGTTGGCCATCTGGCCCTGCCCCTCGGTTGAACTCCCAATCAAAGGGACAATTTGCATATTAGCCTTTTATTATATAAGACATTCTTTTATAGTTCTGTAACCAGACAATCAATGCGTCCATGCTACCTGTCACTATTTGAGCCAATTAAGCAGCGATAGGGTTGAATCATAGATGAGCATATATTCCAATACTGCCAGCAGTATGGAAGAGCAGCAGGTCATCCACAAAAGTCTTCTCTGCAGCTCTCCATAAACCAGCTGTTTATATAGGGTAGGACAAGGATTATATGGGGAAGTAGAAGGCTGAGGTGGGAGACCATTGTGTGGGCAACAAGGTTATTAATCTTTCCATGATAATAGGCAGTTCTTAAATGAGAATGGTTCCAAGGTTGATTTCCCAGGTCCTGGGGCATACAACTTCCAGCCAAGTTAGAATGTCCTTTCTTTAACCAGAATAAGATAATAATGGCTAATAGAGCATGATTAATATTTCCCATAACCATAGCTAGTCCCCAATATTCTACTTTTGTCCCTAACAATTTGAGTCTTGCCTCTGAATTTTTTCTTAGCCAGAACTCAAGTACCGAGGTTGTTGAACCCAGGTCCAGTCTGACCCCATGGGTCTACACCATTCCTGCAGCCTGTAACAGGATGGTCTGAAATTTAAACTTCCTAACTAAAATTGAGTCATGGGGAGTAGTCATGTCCTAAGCCCATATCTTCCTTAACAAAAGTCAATCTTTACCTTAAACGAACCTGTCTGTTATCTTTTTGCATCTATGTTAACATACCTTAAGAATGTCAGGATAATTTCCTTTTTCAAGACCTCTCAGGGCACAATCTCCCACCAGAGCAGGAAACCACAGAACTCCTCATTGTTACTGTTGTCATGTTAATTGTTAACTATCCTGTATCCACTTCAGTAAAATAAGTATGTATATTTGTTTTACTTTTTATATAATCCCAGAGATTTCCCCCATCTGCATCCACTTTGCTTTCTCTTGCCTTCCTAATCTATCACCAATGAATTTCAGGTAATCCCCTTACTCCTTATTTGAGTCTCATCTAATCTAATAAAAGAGCAATATGCAAATTAACCATCACTGTGAGACACATAAGCCACACTCACCAGCCCAGCCATGCCCACCAGCCAATCAGAGTGGCTGTATGCAAATTAACCCAGCCAAGATGGCAGCCAGCAGCCAAGGAGCTAGAGCAAACAGGTTTCCACTGCACCAGCGATGGAATTGAAACTGCCTGCTTAGGCCGGGCGTCTGCTCAAGACAACAATGTTTCAATTATAGAAGATAAATAAACCCCAGAAACCTGATTCCAGCCAGCCTCACTGGGACATTGGGTCAATGGGTGCTGTGGGCAGCCAAAAACAGCCCTCAGCCTCTCACCCAGGCTGCCCAGGCATGCCAGCAAGTGGACATCCCCCGAGGAGTCCCAGACTGTGAGAGGGCACAGGCTGGGCTGAAGGACTCCCCCGAGTGCACAAATTTTTGTGCACCAGGCCCTTAGTATATAAAGTAAGGTACAAAATTGCCATTCTCCAGAGCATTCTCTCAATCTGTTGAGATTTTGCTTCCCAGCAATTGGCGTCAGTTTGGCTCAATTAACTCATAAAATTATTGTGGGTTTGGATGTTTCTTATGCTGACAGTACCAAATTGTCTGAGGGGCAGCAGAGACCCTAAAGGGGTTTTTTAAAAAGCCTGAAAAGCAAAGGCAGCAAATATTACAACCAATATTCACTTAGTTTGCCATTTTGTCGAGTACACTATCCCTAGCACCCTCCAAGGGTGGAGGGAACCCATGTTTATGGGGGAAAGGGAAGAAAGTAGACATCAGATCCCTTCCAGCCTCTCCTATTCCTTGCCTTCCCCAAGGACTAGTTCCTACCCTCTTTCTGTCACCCTCTTGGCCCATAGTGTAAACCTGCATAAACCCATGAGGTCGCCAACCTGGCTGATAATGAGGATCACCAGGAAAGTGTGTTAAATTGTCTTAACCAGTTTGGCTCAGTGGATAGAGCACCGGCCTGTGGACTGAAGGGTCCCAGATTCGATTCTGGTCAGGGGCATGTACTTTGGTTGTGGGCACATCCCCAGTGGGGAGCATGCAGGAGGCAGCTGATCGATGTTTCTCTCTCATCGATGTTTCTAACTCTCTATCCCTCTCCCTTCCTCTCTGTAAAAAAATCAATAAAATATATATTAAAAAAATAAATAAAAATAAATAAATAAATAAATACATAGCTGCTGCCCTGACTGGTTTGGCTCAGTGGATGGAGCATCGACCTGTGGACTGAAAGGACCCAGGTTCAATTCCAGTCAGGGTCATGTAGCTTGGTTGAGGGCACATCCCCAGTGTGGGGTGTGCGGGAGGCAGCTGATCAATGTTTCTCCCTCATCGATGTTTCTATCTCTCAGTCCCTCTCCCTTCCTCTCTGTAAAAAAATCAATAAAATATTATAGATAGATAGATAGATAGATGATAGATAGATAGATAGATAGATAGATAGATAGATAGATAGATATCTGCCCTGACTGGTTTGGCTCAATGATAGAGCATCAATCCATGGACTGAAGCGTCCTGGTCAAGGGCATGTGCCTTGGTTGTGGGCTTGATTCCCAGTGGGGGCCATGTGGGAGGCACTTGATTAATGTTTCTCACCGATGTTGCTAAGTCTCTATCCCTCTCCCTTTCTCTCTATAAAATCAATAAAATATATTTTTAAATTATAACAAATAAATAAATACATAAATAGCTGCCTCATCAATTCAGACTTAATAGGTCCTGGATCAGGCCCAAGAATAGGGGTTTTTGGTTTTTTGGTTTTTTTTTTTTTTGGGGGGGGGGGGGCTTGTTAATCCTCGCCCGAGGATATTTTTCCATTGATTTTTAGGGAGAGTAGAAGAGAGTAGAAGAGAGGGAAAGACAGAGAGAAACAAAGATGTGAGAGAAACACATCAATTAGTTGCCTCCTGCATGAGTCCTGACCAGGGCCCAAGCTGGGCAGGAGCCTGCAACCGAGGTACATGCCCTTGACCAGAATCGAACTGGAACCCTTTGGTCCTCAGGCCGACACTCTATCCACTGAGCCAAACTAACTAGGGTGGCATAGGTATTTTTAAAGCTGCTTCCAGGTGATTTTAATGGGCAGCTCCATTGGGCAACCACTGGCATCAGCTGAAGATTCCCACCAGGTATGCCTGCCTATGCAAAATATGCCTAGGCAAATGGAGCTTTCAGCGGTGTGGCAAATGCCAGGCATTATGAGCAAAACTACGCTCCAGCAGAGTAGGCCTGAAAAAGACTCCCTCCTTGAACAAAGATTGGTCAGGCTCCTCTAAGCCCTCATTTTAACTAGGCTTCCTCTTTGGCCCTGTTCTTGACCTGCCTTTGTCAAAGAATCCTGCTAAGTCAGTTTATCGGAAAAACCTCCCACTCGATATCTGATCACTCTTGATATCTGATCAAGTTCTTCATCCCCCAACCTTTGATTTCTAAGTCCTTGGCTTGCCTTTAGCAATAATCCTGTTAAGTCAGTTTAGTAAGAATTTCCTCACCTTTGATGTCTGTCTTAGTCAGCTTAGGCTGCTATAACAAAGTACCATTGACTGGATGGCTCAAACAACATTTCTCACAGTTCTGAAGGCTAGAATTTCCAGATCAAGAAGCTGGCATATTCAGTTCCTGGTGAGAACCCTCTTTTTGGCTTGCAGAAGGCCACCTTCTCAGTGTCTTCACATGGGGAGGAGGGAGAGGAGAGAAGAAAGAGATATGGGGAGAAAAGGAAGGGGAAGGGAAAAGCGGAGGGGAGAGGAAGGACAGAAAGATGAGGGAGAGGGAGGGGAGGGGAGGGAACAAGTCAGAGCTAGCTCTGATCTCCTTTTTAAAGGGACACTAATTCTATCATGAGGCCCCACACGAATGACTTCATCTAAACTTCCCAGCCCTAGCCGGTTTGGCTCAGTGGATAGAGCACCGGCCTGTGGACTGAAGGGTCCCAGGTTCGATTCTGGTCAAGGGCATGTACCTTGGTTGTGGGCACATTTCCAGTGGAAGGTGTGCAGGAGGCAGCTGATCAATGTTTCCCTCTCATCGATGTTCCTATCACTCTCCCTTCCTCTCTGTAAAAAAAATCAATAAAATATATTAAAAATAAAAAATAAACTTACCAAAGGCCCAACTTCCAAATATCATCATATTGGGGGTTGGGCTTCCATACATGAAAATGGGGATGAGGACACAAACATTCAATTCATAATGACATCTAATCAATTTCATCTTAGTAATTTTGCATCCACCAACCCCCTCACTCTGCTCATTGGCTATAAATCCCTACTTGCCCTTGTTGTATTAGGAGTAGAGTTCATTCTCTTTCCCTTATTGCAGTAGTCTTGAAGAAAAGCTTTACCATTTTAACAGGTGTCAGAATGTTTCTTTAACAAGCCCTTAAGGGGAAAAACTACTCTGCCAGACACCAGGGATCCATTTAGCCAACTACTTTCTAGTTAGTCAAAGCCTGCTCCAGCCCATTAAACAGGACCCGTGTCTCCACCCACATGCCTAATACATAAGCAGGAAAAGCTCTAAGGATTAGTATTCCTTGATTGGAATTTGTTAGCAGTATCTGAAATTCCCATTACTCAAGCAAACATTTACTGAGTATTTACTATAGGTCTTGCCCTGTGCTAGAAATGGGAATAAGACTAGGCCACTTGTTCTCAAAACTCATAGAAAAACAGGGAAGGCAGACAAGTAAACCAACAATTACAACACACTTAGGCGCTGAAACTACCTTATTATTGTAACCATTTGTGGAAGGTGAGGAGCCCGTTATAGCAATTAATTGGCACCAAGTCTTCATTGAATCACATCTCTGAGGTAATTCCTTCATCTTGTTTACCCCAGCAGAGCTTCTTCTGCTTCCTGTTTGTTTTCCCATGGCTAGCCTCTGCCTATAAGATGAAGCCCAAAATTGTTAGCCCACATTTCAAGCACTCCATGGTCCTCAATGGGTAGCTTCATCAATCGGCAGGGCATGCTGGACATTATCTCCCAAAGTTAGAAAAAGGAGCAATCAATGAAGAACATTCCCTTGATTTCTGTATTCACACTGTCCTCACTGGATCTCGGCCAGTGGCAAAAACAAACAAACAAAAAAACAAAAAAACCACTGGAGCGGCTTTCTAATGGTGGGGGTGTGGAGAGCCTAAGAACAAAGGTGAGTCAGAAGAGAGCCCAGAGAAGCTGCTGGTGTCATCAATGCTTCTAACCACCTCAACCCCATGAAAGAGCACACTGTACCAGCTGCAGTGCCTCCCCTTCCAGCAACCAAACTTCTCTACCTTCTCTCTAAGGCCTAACAAAAGAACAGAATGAGCTTCTAGAAGCTTTGAGAAGCAGAAGGATAGTCAGGTATCTGACTATCAGATGCCACTCAAACACTATCTTGCCCAAAACCTTGAAGCCTTTCTGAGCCTCCATCTTCTCACCATTAAAATGGAGATGATACTATAATCTGCCCTACTTCACAGACAACAAGTGGAAGTAAAGAGAGACCAAGGACTCAAAAGTGCTATATAAACATTCAGACATGGGAGCTTGTTATTACTATTCAGATGGGCCCTGCAAGGCATATTGGAAAGATTTTATAACAACACACATGAGGACAACAGGTTGCTTCCAGAAATAGGAACAAGGGAGAGGATAGCACTGACTCAGACTTGCTCTCCAAGTCACCTTTCACCCAGGTGCTGGGTCCTTGATGGGATAAACAGCCAGTGCTACCACCTTCACCCACTTCCTGTCAATATGACAGCAAAGTACTTGCTGTGTCAACCACAGATGACAAGACCTACCCATAAGTAACTACTCCGTAGCCTCCCTTTCCTTTTGAAAGCTTGTCATTACCATTCTTGAAATCCTGGTTCTGGCCTGCTCTGAGAAACATCTATTTATGGGAGGCATAGTGCCAGTTAGTTTTTGCAAACCTTCCTTCCTTTCTGAATTTGAACTTGCAGACAGGGTCACAGGCTCACGAGAGGACTGCAGTGTGTCTGGCATGTTTGCAACTTTTCAGCAAACTACTCTCCACCTATCAAAACATCCCCACCCTGTACTCCTTTCTAAGCCCTGGGGGGTGGAGGAAAAATGAGCAACACTGTCAACACTGATGTGATAGTTAGCAATCAAGTACACAGCACACTCTCACTCTGAAAGGGAGGAGACATGGCAGACTTCCTACAAGATCAGAAGGATATTTATTTAAGGGGTGGAGGGGCATAGAGCCTTGTCAATTTCCTTCTCAATAGTCACCTGCTGAAAAGGAGGACCCTACTTCGCTAGGCCTCTGAAAACCTATACAAACCTCCTTTGGTAATCATGGTCAATCACTTGGATGCTTCCCCCAGCCCTGGGGAATTTTGTGGTAATGGCTATAAATCAGTGTAGCCAAGAAAAACTGCTGCAGACTTTGATTCTTTGGCTCTTGTTTGGAAGCTGCTTTATTTTTTTCTCTGTAGGCAACACATCAGACTGATTTGATAATGACCAAGTGTGAAGACAGAGGTAGCAAGGCGCTAACAGCCAACACCCCCTTGGCATCATGTCAGGTAAAGACCTGATATGATTTGGGGTTTCCAGAAGAGGTCTGCAGGCCTAACACAAATTTCAGAGCAAAATCTGTGGCTCTTCAAACATCAAAGCATCAGTAGAGGCCTGAGGTCAGGTGGGTCTGATGGGGAAGCAACAGGGTAGTTAGTAGAAGAGGCTTAGGTCAGAGTTTAGAGCTAGGTTTCAAAAGGGCTGGAAATGCTATTCTCTTCACCAATCAAGTTAAAGGGGGAAATGGGACAGAAAATTGGAGAGAAAGATAAGTGGAGACCAATCCAGTTATATAAAAAGATGTACTCAGCTTTTCCTCAGTGGGCTATACCATCTAAATGCCTTTTAACTTTTGTAAGGCACAAGATCTGGCCTAGTGCTATACAACATAACTCCATGATGATGGAAATGTTCTATCAATACAATGTACAGTAACCACTAGCCCATGTAGCTATTAAGCACTTGAAATTGACTGGTATGACTGAGAAAGTTAGTTTTTAATATAACTTAATTTTAATTCATTTAAATAGCCATGTATGGTTAGTGACATCATATGGGCCAGCACATGGCTAGGGTTACCATATTCTGTGTTCAAATCCCACCTCTTCCTCTTTTTTTTAAAAAAAATTAATTTTGAGAGAGAGAGAGAGAGAGAGCAAGGAAGAGGGTGAGAAAGAGAAACATTGATGTGAGAGAGAAACATCAATTGGCTGCCTCCTGTATGCACCCAAGCCATGGATCCAACCCACAACCTGGGCATGTGCCCTGACTAGGAATCAAACCAATTCCTTTTGGTACATGGGACAATACTCAACCAACTGAGCCATACGACCAGGGCCCAGCTCTGCCTCTTGTTGATTGGGAGACTTTGACAAATTAAGTAACCTCATTTTGCCTCAGTTTATTCATTTGTGAAATGGGAATAATAAGGTTCTCACAAGACTGTTTTGTAAGAATTATGAGTTAATATATATAAAGTAGTTAGAGAAGTGTCTGATGTATAAGTGCTATCTACAATTTTTTTTCAATTAGAGACACTCAATAGAGCAACATTCCTGCAGCTACTACAAGTCCTCTGCAAAGGGAGAGGGGCCCTTCACTGCTCCAGAGATAGTAGGTAGAAGTCTTTCAATGTTTTCAAACCAGACTTCAGAAGAGGTGCAATTCAAATCCTCATCAGTCTTGTGAAAAGCTGAGGGGTGTGTGTGTGTGTGTGTGTGTGTGTGTGTGTGTGTGTTAGGGCACAGAAGGAAGTGTTCAACCCTTGTCACCATCTGGATCTAGTTTTTCATTGCAGACACACAGAACACTTCTTATATTTCCAAGCTCATCTAGTTACAAGTATGTTAGAGAATTCTGGCAGACAGATATGTTAGAGAATTCTGGCAGACAGATATCACCATCCTCAGCTATGGGAGAGACAGTGTGGTATAGCCATGGATATCTGAATTTGAATCCTAGTCTAGCCATTAACTTACAAGATTACAGGTTAGGCCAGTAACTTACCTTCTCAGAGCCTCAGTTTCTCCATCTATAAAATGTGAATATATTAATTCTTATCTTTCAAAATCATTGAAGGAAATAATATAAACAAAGCACTTAGCACAAGTGCATGGTAGCTGCTATTTTTATTATCCATACCTGTATGTTGGAATGAGAACCAATACAAAGTAAATAAGTGAATTTATTTCACAATCCATCATCAACAACTCTCTGAGCTCAGTTGGAGATAAGGAAGTCTAATTCCTATTGCTCAGAGAAGCAGAAATCAATTTTAAAGTCAGGGCTAAACCCCAGTCCTATTGCCTCCTAGCCCCAGGCCTGGCAGCATCACAGAGCCCTTTCAAAGGGCCTGCCGGCTGCTAATTTCTAATGGGGTTGTAGAGTGTGTGTTTTTTCATCAATCACTCTCAATGTAGGGAATAGAAGTGCAAATTATTTCATTAAAAGCACTCACACATAACTGGATACATTTACATATTAAGCAGGCAACTGAGACTCTAATCTTTCTATTTTATGTACCTCTGTAATCATTACTCAGCATCAGAATGCTTCTTAGATACTCAAGATCCTTACTACAGAGAACTCTCAAAACTTTGCTAAGTACAGGTGACAATCTGTAAGTACTCTGATTCACAAGCTGTATGCAATTTCTCTTCCCCATTCTTTGAACCCTAGTGACCAACTGTGCAGGCATCCCTGGAGCTCAGTCAAGTTGACCCTTAGCATAGATAGATATGACAGAGTCTCTTGGGCCCCTAAGATTTAGTTCATCTGATTAGGTAACTATTGCATATAGGGAGCAGGTCTCTGTTGTTTTGTGCATTGTGTTGTTGGTTTGGAAGTGAAGCAGAAAATGAAGATAGAAAATTCTGGAAATCTGAACAGCACAGGGACTATGAGGGTCCAGTGCCATCTGCAGTTATGGGAAGAAAGGTGGACAGTGTGGTTTAGCAGAATAGAGAAAGGCAAAGTGAGTACTTCAGAAAAACATGCCCTCCTTATAACAATATTGCTTCAGACCAGCCCTAAATTTAGCCCCTTTACTTAAAAAATAATTCCAGTTCAAAACCCAATTTGTACCAAACCTGATAAAGACTACAGATCAATATCCTTCATGAACATAACCAAAAAATCCTCAAAAAAAGTCAGCAAATTGAATTCAACAATATATAAAAAGAATAATACCTCATAACCAAATAAGGGCTATCCCAAGAATGCAAGACTGGTTAAAGATTTGAAAATAAATCAATTTAATTTACCATACCAAGAGAATAAGAAATAACCATACGACCTCAATTCATGCAGAAAAGACTTTTGACAAAATGCAATTGATTCATGACAAAAATTTTCAGGAAACTAGGAATAGTAGGGAATATCCTTAACCTGATAAAGAGCATCTATGAAAAGCCCAGACTGAACATCACACTAAATGGCAAAAAGAGTAAAAGCTTTCCTCCTAAGATCAGCAACAAGACAAGGGTGTCTGCATTTGCCACTTCTATTTAACATTGTACCAAAGGTTCTAGCCAGGGAAATTAAGCGAGGAAAAAGAAATGAAAGACACAAAGATTGAAAAGGAAGAAATAAATTTTTATTCACAGATATTATGATCATCTACCTAGAAAATCCAAGACTGTACCAAAAACCTACTAGAATTAACAAGTGAGTTTAGTAAAGTCATAGGACACAAGGTCATTATACAAAAACCAATTTAAAAAACAATGCCATTTACCATCACACCAAAAAAAAATTAAGATGCCTAGGAATAAACTTAACTAAGGAGGTAAAAGACCTCTACGCAGAAAACTACAGGATGTTGAAAAAAGAGATAGAGGAAGACATCAACAGATGGAAGAACATACCATGTTCATGGATTGGTAGAATCACCATCATTAAAATGTCCATACTACCCAAAGCAATCTATAGATTCAATGCAATCCCCATTAAAATACCAACGACATATTTCAAAGACCTAGAACAAACTCTCCAAAAATTCATCTAGAATAAAAAAAAAAGACCCCGAATAGTTGCAGCAATCCTGAGAAAGAAGAACAAAGTAGGAGGGATCTCAATACCAGATATCAAGCTATATGATAAAGCCACTGTTCTCAAAATTGCCTGGTACTGGCACAAGGACAGATATATAGACCAATGGAACAGAACAGAGAACCCATAAATAGATCCAAGCCATTATTCTCAATTAATATTTGACAAAGGAGACAAGACCATACAATAGAGTCAAGACAGTCGCTTCAATAAATGATGTTGGGAAAATTGGACAGATACATGTAAAAAATAATGAAACTAGACCACCAAATTACATGATACACAAAAATAAACTCAAAATGGATAAAGAAGTTAAACATAAGACAGGGAAAGCATAAAAATATTAGAGGAATCCACAGGCAACAAGATCTCAGACACATGCCAAAGTAATATTTTCACCGATACAGCTCCTAGGGCAATGGAAACTAAAGAGAAAATAAACAAACGGGACTACATCAGAATACAAAGCCTTTTTAAAAATATTTTTATTGATTTTTTTACAGAGAGGAAGGGAGAGGGATAGAGAGTTAGAAACATCGATGAGAGAGAAACATCTATCAGCTGCCTCCTACACACCTCCTACTGGGGATGTACCCACAACCAAAGTACATGCCCTTGACCAAAATTGAACCTAGGACCTCTCAGTCCGCAGGCCGACGCTCTATCCACTGAGCCAAACCAGTTAGGGCCAGAATAAAAAGCTTTTGCACAGCAAAAGAAACCATCAACGAAACAACAAGAAAGCCCACTGCATGGGAGAACATATTTGCAAATGTCATCACCGATAAGGGTTTAATCTCCAACATTTTCAGGGAACTCATACAACTTAACAAAAGGAAGATAAACAACCCAATAAAAAAATGGGCAATGTACCTAAATAGATACTTTTCAAAAGAGGACATAAGGAAGGCCAAGAAACATGAAAACATGCTCAGAGAGGAGAAAATGGTGGCGGTATAGATGGACGTGTCCCACGCCTTGTCCTGGAGTAGACAGGGTTAGCAGCTGAAATGAGTAACATCCAGCCTGAATTGACAGAGAAGATTCAGCTAGAAGATAGTCTGCAGCCAGGAGACTGTTGGAGACCGTCAGATGGGGCTACCCTACTAACCAGGAAGCCTGCACTGCTGCTGAGATCTCTCCTGGAGCAGTCGGCTCTCTCACAGAGACCTCGCCATCTTGAGTGGCTGTTATTGGAAGCATATACATCCAGGGACCCTGCAATCATGGCACCCAGGGACCAGCTACAATCCCAGAAACACCAGAGCTCAAACAGCGCAAATACGTGGACTCAGATAAGTCTTGCACCTCCTCACGGAAAGGTCAGATTTTGCCTACATAAAGGTACGGTTTGTAATCCAGGTTGGAAGAGGAACGCATGCGCAGGGGAAGTCTGCACCCCACAAAGTCCGCAGCCCTTGGGGCCAGTGTGATCTGTGAGTAGGAAGGGGTCCCGCAGGGCTGCTGGAAGAAGGGAACTCTAAAAAAATCAGCCCATAGCTGGACTGGGTGCAAAAAGGCAGCCTCAGATTTTGCCAGTGTGCCAGCTGCTTAGTGCCAGGGGAGAGAGGACTTGTGGAAGAGACATTGGGAGAATTGTGCAGAGAATTGTGCGCAGAGCTGGATATTGGAGGTTGCGAGCTCACACACTTACTTGGGCTTCTTTTCTTTTTTCCTCATTAAATCCTTGCTTTTGATTATTAAACCCAATACATAGAATCACCCAATTGGGGTCACTCACAGAGACTGCAGGGGAAAGTTGTTTTTGTGGAACCTGGGAATCAGAGTGAGGAGTAACAGACCAAGAAACCAGCTCTGAGGCAGTCCATTCTCCCAAAACAGTATTAAGTGCAATAGGGAAAACAAAACCTAAATACTGGCTAGAGAGGACTTATGGCCCCAGAGGTCACTCCAGAAACACTGCCACCCAAGGGATGAACCACAAACTGATTCTTCTCTAAACACAAATAAAGGCAGTCTGGGAAACAAAGAAATACTGCCTGCTTTAAAATCAGGACTGTGGTTTACAACACAGAGGAGCAGTATATCGCAGGAAACTTCAATACTCTCCTGAATACCTGACAGGACAAAGGTGTGCCAAACAGAAGAGTAGAATAAGTTGAATGACCCTCACTACTGCACATTTTTATTTTTTTCACCTTTTACTTAAGAAAGTAAATTTTTTTTCTTTTTTCCTCACTTGATTTTACCTTTTTAATTATTACATTGTTATTTTTAATCAATATTACCTTTTTTTTAGTGTCATTTTATTTTCTCTTTATTTTATTTTGGGATTAGTGTTCTACATTCTATTTTCACATATTTTTTTGCGGGAAATGAGTAAAATCGGATCCACCAGGGAGACTGTCAATGGACATGAGGAAACATACATTGGAACCTCTAGTTGGAACCGGCAAAAATAAAAATGTTTTACCTCGTTGTCGTGTGTGTGCCACTCATAAACTATGCAGTGAAACGTGGTACATGTGCAAGTTTTGTAATGTATCCCTGCACAAAGGAAAGTGTTTCTAATGCTACCACACAGTGAAGCATGCGATTTGGTGGGAAAATGCCCGATTACAAAGTGTTCATTTTTTCTTTAGCATCATTTTACTCTATATCAACTTTACCATTATGCCAACACTCTCTTCCTCACTTTTCTCTTTTTGTTGTCTGTTTCTCTTACCCTATTCCTGCTTTATATTTCCCTACTCCCTCTTTTTACCCCCTGTAAAAATTTCACCCTACTGATATATCTAATTTCCAATCCCCTGCTCTAAGTCCATACACACCTCACTCTTCTCTTTCTTCACTATCCAAATTTTTTTCTCTGTAGTTTTGCTGTTGTTTGCTTTATTGTTGATTATACTGGTTTTATTATGCTTGTTTGTGAGATTGTTTCACTTTTTCTTTTTGATTTTTATTTTTTTTGTTGTTGCTGCTGTTTTGGTTATTTTTTTGCCTCTGTTTTCCTTTGCCTCTCTTGATATCAGTTGTTGTTTGTAGTTTGCATTCATCTCTACGTATCTGTTGCTGGAATTTGTTGAATTTAGTGGCTGTTCTATTGGAGTATTCTCCACATACAGTTTCTTCCCCTCTTCTATTTCATTCTCTTTCTTTTCTTACTTTTTTTTCCTTTTCCAAATTTCCTTTTTGCACTCCCCTTTTTTTTCTTTTCCTCCTTTTTCTTTTTCTCTTCTTTCTTTCTTATTTCCTAATTCTCTTTTCTCTGATGGTCACCTTTATTTGGGGTTATTAGTATAGTGAATACATTGTATTCAGTACTTTGTGCATTGTGCCTTGTTGTGCTGTATTTTGTGCCTTTAAATCAACACGGGAGAGAGAGTACTACATAAGCAGACACCCAGAGAAGAGAGATCATGGAAAGACAAAGAAACCGCCTGCAATATGAAAGAAAAACAGGTATCACCAGAAAAGGAAGTAAACAAAATGGAGGCAAGCAACCTGTCAGAGAAAGAATTCAGAGAAATGGTCATAAGGTGAATGAAAAGAATGGAAGACAAATTCAACAATATGTGTAATAACCAAGAGGAAATGAAGAAGAACTAAGAAGAAATGAAAAATGACATCACTATTATAAAAACTCAATAGAAAGCAGCAAGAGTAGACTAGAAGAAGCAGAGGACTGCATCAGTGAGCTAGAAGACAAGGTAGGAAAAAATACCCAAGCAGAGCAGCTTCTAGAAAAACAAATTAAAAAGCAGAAGGAGAGCCTAAAAGAACTTTGGGACAACACAAAATGAAACAACATCCACATAATAGGGGTGCCATAAGGAGAGGAAACTGGGCAAGGAATAGAAAGCTTGTTTGAAGAAATAATGACAGAAAACTTCCCTGATATAGGGAAGAAAAAAAATCACACAAATCCACGAAGCTCACAGACTCCTAAATAAAATGAATCCTAAAAGACCAATGCCAAGGCACATTATAATTACATTGGCAAACACCAACAACAAAGTAAGAATCTTAAAAGCAGGCAGAGAGAGACAGAAAGTTACCTACGAAGGATCCCCCATCAGACTAGCGACTGATTTCTCAACAGAAACACATCAGGCAAGAAGGGAATGAAATGAAATATACAAATTCATGCAAAGGAAATGTCTGAATCCAAGCATACTGTACCCAGCAAGGCTATCAATCATAATTGAGGGTGAAATCAGTAGCTTCATAGACAAAAAAGGACTAAGGGAGTTTGTTACCACCAAACCAGCAATGCAAGAACTGTTAAAGGGTCTGCTGTAAAAATAAAAAAATAAGAAACGAAGAAGGAACACAGGGGTAAAGAAAAAAATGGCGACAAACAAGTATCTATCAAAAATAACTTTAAATGTCAATGGATTAAATGCCTTAATCAAAAGACATTCCGTAACTGAGTGGATACGAAAACATGACCCATATATCTGCTGTCTACAGGAAACCCAACTCAGAAAAAAAGACGCACACAGACTGATGGTGAAGAGATGGAAAAAGGTTTTTCAGGCGAATGGAAATGAAAAAAAGCTGGGGTAGCAATACTTATATCTCACAAATTCGATCTCAAAGTGAAGGACATAAAAAGAGATAAGGAAAGCCACTTCATAATACTAAAGAGAGCAATCCAACAAGAAGAAATAACTCTGGTAAATATATTCACACCCAATATGGGAGCAACCAAATACATTAAAAAAAACTTCTGGAGGATATCAAGAGAGAGTTAACAGCAACACATATAGCAGAGTACTTTAATCCCCACTATCACCATTGAACAAATCCTCTAAACAAAAACTCAGCATAGAAACATCAATCCTAAATGACTTACTAGATCAGATGGAATTCATGGACAGCTTCAGAATACTTCCAAAGCAACAGAAAATACATTCTTCCCAAGTGCACATGGGTCATTTTCAAAGATAGACCATATATTGGGTCACAGGCAAAGTATCTTCAAATTCAAGAAGACAGAAATCATATCAAGCATCTTCTCAGATCACAATGGCATAAAAATGGAAATCAACTAAATAAAAACAATGAAAATATCAAACACCTGGAAGTTAAATAGCATGGTATTAAACAATGACTGGATTATCAAAGAGATCAGAGAATAAACAAAAAACATCATGGCAACAAATGACAATGAAAACACAATAATCCAAAACCTAGGGCCACAGTAAAAGCAGTCTTGAGATGGAAATTTATAGCTCTACAAGCCTACTGCAAAAAGCAAGAAACAATGATAACAAATTACCTAACCCTGCAACTCAAAGATTTAGAAAGAGCAACAAGAAAAGCCCTAATCAGTGTGCCCTAACCGGTTTGGCTCAGGGATAGAGCGTTGGCCTGCGGACTGAAGGGTCCCAAGTTCGGTTCTGGTCAAGGGCATGTACCTTGGTTGTGGGCACATCCCTGGCAGGGGATATGCAGAAGGCAGTTGATCGATGTTCCTCTCTCATCAATGTTTCTCTCTCATCGATGTTTCTAATTCTCTATCCCTCTCCCTTCCTCTCTGTGGAAAATCAATACAATATATTTTAAAAATAAAGAAAAGAAAAGCCCAGTGTAAGCAGAAGGAAGGAAATAGTAAAGATCAGAGCAGAGATAAACAAAGTAGAGACCAAAAAAAAAAAATACAAAAGATCAACAAAACAAAGATCTGGTTCTTTGAAAGGATAAACAAGATTGATGAACCTCTAGCCAAGCTTGCCAAGAAGCAAAGAGAGAGGCCCCAAATAAACAAAATCAGAAATGAAAAAAGAGAAATAACAACAGACCCCACAGAAATACAAAGGATTGTTTAAAATACTATAAACAACTCTATTCCAACAAACTAGACAACCTGGAGGAAATGGACATATTCCTAGAAAAATACAACCTTCCAAAACTCAATCAGGAAGAATCTAAAAATCTCAATAGGCCAATAACTATGGAAGAAATTGAAGTAGCAATCCAAAAGCTTCCAGCAAACAAAAGCCCAGGGCCAGATGGCTTCACAGGGGAGTTTTACCAAACATTCAAGGAAGAACTAAAACCAATCCTTCTTAGACTATTCCAAAAAATTCAAGAGGAAGGAACACTTCCAAGCTCATTCTATGAAGCCAGCATTACCCTATTACCAAAACCAGACAAAGACAACACAATGAAAGAGAATTACAGGCCAATTATCCCTCATGAACATCGATGCCAAAATCTTCAACAAAATCCTAGCAAATCGGATCCAGCAGTACATCAGAAAGATCATACACCATGACCAAGTAGGATTTATTCCAGGGATGCAAGTATGGTACAATATTGACAAATCAATAAATGGGATACAACACATAAACAAATTGAGAGATTAAAACCACATAGTCATATCAAGTGATGCAGAAAAAGCATTTGACAAAATCCAACACCCATTTTTTTATTAAAACTCTCAGCAAAGTGGGAATAGAAGGATGGTACCTCAACATAATAAAAGCCATATATGACAAACCCACAGCCAACATCATACTCAATGGGCAAAAACTAAAACTATTCCCCCTTAGAACAGGAACAAGACAGGGATGCCCACTCTCACCACTCCTGTTCAACATGGTACTGGAAGTACTAGCCATCGCGATTAGACAAGAAGAAGAAACAAAAGGCATCCAAATTGGAAAAAAAGTAAAACTGTCCTTATTTGCAGATGACACGATATTGTACATAAAAAACCCTAAAGACTCCATAAAAAAATCATTAGACTTAATAAATGAATTCGGCAATGTAGCAGAATACAAAATTAATGCCAAGAAATCTATGGAATTTCTATACACCAATAATGAACTTACAGAAAGAGAGACTAAAAAAGCAATCCCATTTACCATCACACCAAAAAAAAATTAAGATACCTAGGAATAAATTTAACTAAAAAGGTAAAAGACCTCTACTCAGAAAACTTCAGGACGTTGAAAAAAAAGATAGAGGAAGACATAAACAGATGGAAGAACATACCATGTTCATGGATTGGTAGGATCAATATCATCAAAATGTCCATACTACCCAAAGCAATCTATAGATTCAATGCAATCCCAATTAAAATACCAACAGCATATTTCACAGACCTAGAACAAACTCTTTAAAAATTCATCTGGATAAAAAAGGACCCCTAATAGCAGCAGCGATCCTGAGAAAGAAGAACAAAGTAGGTGGGATCTCAATACCAGATATCAAGTTGTACTACAAAGCCACTGTGCTCAAAACTGCCTGGTACTGGCACAAGAACAGACATATAGATCAATGGAATAGAATAGAGAACCCAGAAATCGACCTGAACCAATATGCTCAACTAATATTTGACAAAGGAGGCAAGAACATACAATGGAGTCAAGAAAGTCTCTTCAATAAATGGTGTTGGGAAAATTGAACAGATATATGCAAAAAAAATGAAACTAGACCACCAATTTACACCATACACAAAAATAAACTCAAAATGGATAAAGGACTTAAATGTAAGATGGGAAGTCATAAAAATACTAGAGGAATCCAAAGGCAACAAAATCTCAAACATATGCCGAAACAATTTCTTCACTAATACAGCTCCTAGGGCATTGGAAACTAAAGAGAAAATAAACAAATGGAACTACATCAAAATAAAAAGCTTCTGCACAGCAAAAGAAACCATCAACAAAAAAACAAGAAAGCCCACTGCATGGGAGAACATATTTGCCAATGTTATCACCGATAAAGGTTTAATCTCCAACATTTATAGGGAACTCATACAACTTAACAAAAGGAAGATAAACAATCCAATCAAAAAATGGGCAAAGGACCCAAACAGACACTTTTCAAAAGAGGACATTCAGAAAGCCAAGAGACATATGAAAAGTTGCTCAAAGTTACTAATCATTGGAGAGATGCAAATCAAAACAACAATGAGGTATCATCTCACACCTGTCAGGATGGCTGTCATCAACAAATGAACAAATGACAAGTGCTGGCGAGGATGCAGAGTAAAAGCAA
>PVJC01026324.1:0-24102 GCA_004026665.1 Murina feae
ATAAAACAATAATAGTAAGTGCCTAAAGGAATCTTTAAAAATTAAAACAAATGACAATAATATATATGCCAGTGGGGTGATGACGAAACCTAAAATAGTCTAAGGTTCTCATATTATCAGAGGAGACTAAAAATATCAATTAACTTCAGACTTTGGTCAATTAAGCCCAACATAATAATTTCTCAGGTGGTAACCACCAAATGAGTACAAACAGAGTGTTTCTAAGCTGGCTGAAAGGAAAATAAAATTATTTTTTAAACTCTTTTGTAAATTCAAACAAATTTAAGAAAGAAGAGTAAAAGAAACATACATAGAACAGGTCAAACAAAGCTGTATATTTAAATGCAAACATATCAGTAATTACAGTAAATCTAATTGGACTTGTTGCTCCAAATAAAATCAAAGCTAGTCATGCTGGATTAAAAATAAAAACCTCACTATATCAATCTTGCAAGAATGTGTCAAAACCAAAAGAATACAGAAAAGTTGAAAGTAAAAATAGTGTTTATAATAGGCATTTGCTTAATAATTATTTAATACCAAACATGTATTTTACACATTTTATTTAATATCACAATAAAAACTTTCCAAAGTACTGTACATATTTAAATGTTTCTAATACTTACAGGTAATCAGTAACATGATTTAAAATAGGACAAATTTTCCAAATCACTGAAGAATATAAAAGGATATAAAACATATTCCACTTAGCTGAAGATAGAAAAGAAAAAGCAAAGAAGCATAAAAATGGGAAGCATAGAATAGATGGCAAATATAAAAACAAACAAATAAATCATGAAATAAATATGAGCTTAACTGCGTTATTAAAATAAAAATGTTCTCCAAATGTGCGACAAATTCAAATCTTACTCTATGCTTCAAGAAATAGACATAAAGGAAAACAGGAAAAAAAATGGTGTGAAATACAAGAATGAGTAGATTTCTTAGGCAAGTGAAGAACAGTGCCGCACAGCGTGGCAACATTAAATTCTGAAAAGGTTTTGTTCCAAGCAAAAAGCTTTCCACAAAACGTAAAATGTCACCTTATATTTATGAAAGTTATAATTCACAATAAAAATTTAATGGTCATGATTTTTTATATGTCAAATAAATCAGCATCATACTATAAAAAGCTGGAAAGATAGAGGAATATAGATACATAATTGTGGAATGCTTAACCACCACTCTTTCTTGATAGATTAAAAAAATAAAAATAAGTAAAGACAGAGGATTTGAATAAAATTAATAGGATTGAATTAATAGAAATATATCAAACAGTGTACTCTACAATCACCAAATACACTTTCTTTTCATGTGCCCATGAAACATTGAGAAAAGCTACAAAGAGCTTCAAAGAAAGCTACTGAGCTACAAAGAAAGCTTCCATGAGCTCTGAAATGCATATACTGTGTAAGCAACATTCTCTGACAACATAATAAAACTAGCAATTGATAATAAAAATGTTTAGGTGAAAAAAAACCTAGAAATTTGAAAACACTTTCCTAAAGTAGATAGCTCAAAGAGAGAAATCTAAAAATAAATAGAGATATACAGATGTATATATAAAGTGTCATTTATATTAGTGTAATATTTGAACTAACTAAAAACTCCATATTAATGGCATGAAAAGAACTCAAGATATAATATTAATGGTTAAAGAATGGTATTGAATTTTACATATACATTGCATGCTGTAACAATTATTATAGATAACATCAACTACATATACATATGTGTATGTCCTATGTTGTGGACTGAATGTTTGTGTCCTGCAAAAATAAAAAGTCCTAAACCCCAGTGTGTAATATTCATAATTAGAATAGAGGGTAGATATGAAATCAACAAAGAAAAGAAAAATGGTTGTACTATTTACAGAAAAAAAGGCTATATCTATCTACTTTGTTACTTGTACATACCACTGGGAAAAACTGCTTTTAAATAGCTAACATGGGACACCTGGTCCATGAAATATTATGCAGAAGCTACAGATTTGACAGAGAGAGGAAAGAAGAAAGGAGAAAGAGGGAGGGAGGGAAGGAGGGACAGGGAGAGAGGAAGGGGGGGAGAGGGGGGAATCTGTAGGTGTTTTCATTAAATTTTCTCATTTAAACTTGAACATCTATGCTATGAGAAAGACCATTATAGCCATTTTATGGATTAGAAGACTTAGTTCAGAGAAGCCAGGGTAATGACAAGCTGGTACACAACTCTGGTCCTGTGATGTGAGACCCAGAGTTCTTCCTATAAAAGCTGCCTGAAGGTGTTTGTGGCTCAGAAGCAACTTTGGAATCTCCTGCTCAATGCTGGATGAAATCTAAGATTTGACGTAGAGTTTCTAGACCCCGCTAAATATTTCATTGGGTCTCTGTCACAATATTGCCTAACATGTGTGTTCTTGTGAAAAGGTTGTTTCTCACTGATATTTGAAGAATGTGAGTGAGCCTCTGATTCCAAATTGCAGAGAGAGCTTGTCGGGTAGAAACCAGACCAAGAGGCAGTATAGACTTACTCTTAACACACAACTCCTGGCGCCACTGCCTACCTGCTGTGTGACTTTGAACAAGGTCTAAATCTCCATGCACCTCAATGTCCTCACTTGTACAATGGAGTTGGTAAGTTTTCACAATATTACAGTGAGGATTACAGGGAATACATGCAAAGTTTCCAGCACAGAGTTGGCCCTTAGTAAGAAAGCTATAACTTTCCCTTAAATGGTATTTAGAGAGGGTATTTCCATTTATAAACAAACTAGTGGCCTGGTGCATGAAATTCATGCACAGAGTGGGGAGGTGTCCCTTAGCCCCCTGCACCCTCTCTAATCTGGGACCCTCAGGGGATGTTTGACTGCCAGTCAGACATCCCTCTTGCAATCCAAACCACTGGTTCCTAACCACTCACCTGCCTGCCTTCCTGATCATCCCTAACCACTCCACCTGCTGGCCTTCTCACCCCCAACTGCCACCCCTGCCAGCCTTCTTGCCCCCAACTGCCCCCCCTTGCCAGCCTCATGGTCCCCAACTACCCTCCCCTGCTAGCCTCATGGCACCCCCAGCCGGTCTTCCAAAAGGTCTCTCAGTCTAATTAGCATATTACTCTTTTATTAGTATAGACTAGGGGCCCGATACACAAAAATCTGTGCATTCAGGGGGGTCCCTCAGCCCAGCCTGTTCCCTCTCACAGTCTGGGACCCCTCAGGGGATGTCCACCTGCTGGCATGCCTGGCCAGCCTGAGTGAGGGGTTGATGGCTGTTTGCAGGCTGGCCAAGCCCCCCAGTGAGGACACTCACCCCATGGGGGTGTGGCCATACTGGGTGAGGGGCTGAGGGTCGTTTTCAGGCTGCCCACAGTCCCTTCAGGGTTTGGGTCCCTACTGGGGTGCCTGGCCAGCCTGGGTGAGGGGCTGAGGGCTGTTTTCAGGCTGCTCACAGCTCCCATTGACACAACGTCCCAGCAAGGCTGGCTGGAATCATATTTCTGGGGTTTATTTAACCTCTATAATTGAAACATTGTTGCCTTGAGCAGAGGCCCAGTCAGCCTAGGCAGGCAATTTCCTCCATCGCTGGTGCAATGGAAGCCTCCTATTTGCTCTAGTTCCATGGCTGCCAGACACCATCTTGGCTGGGTTAATTTACATACAGCCATTCTGATTGGCTGGTGGGTGTGGCTTGGCTGGTGGGCGTGGCTTATGTGTAATGGAGTGAGGGTCAATTTACATATTATTCTTTTATTAGATTAGATGATTTATAAATTATCCCACACTTATTTATTCACATAAATTATCTCATCAATGCTTCAAAAATCTCAATTTACAAATGATGAAGTTAAGGCTTCAACAGTAATATCCCATTGTATATACACACCACATTTTCTTCAACCATTTATCCATCGATGAACATGGATTGTTTCCATGTCTTAGCTACTGTGAACAATGCTATCATGAACATGAGAGTGCACATATCTCTTCAATACTCTGTTTTCACTTTTTTGGCTCTGTATCCAGATATGAAATTGCTGGATCTATCTTTAATTATTTGAGGACCGCCCCCCATCCTGTTTTCCACTGTGGTGGCACCAATTTCCATTTTCAGCAAGAGTAGTAGCACTGTCCTGGCTCTTCTTCAGATTCTGAAGTTTCTCTACCAACATGGCATCACTCCCCTTAATAGCACCGGAGCACATCAATCAGATAAGGCACATCAAGGTTTCTCTCTTCCCACTGCAGCCTCCTCTCAGCTGACAGCTTTGGCTCTGGTAGTTGTTAACTCATCCAAAACGAGCTTAGCAACTTAGACACATTTCATCCTGAAGACAAGGTTGTTTCTGACTCTATTCCCTGTACCACTTCAAAGAAGCTGGAGGCATTGTGATCTAGTGTGGTGGCTCCGAAACCTAACTGGCTATTAGCTGGTTCTCATCCTAAAAATACATTACTCCAAGCCCCTTCCCCAAAGTTAAGATTTATTAGGCATGAAATGGGATCCAGGAAATGGAATTATTTTAAAGTTCAAAATCGAATGTCTTATTACATACCTACTGGAATCATTAAAAAAAAAAAAAAACGAAAGAAAAAAGACTGACCAATCCTGGCCAGTGTGGCTCAGTTGGTTGGGTATCATCCCAGGCACCAAAAGCTTGCTGGTTCGATTCCTGGTCAGAGCACATGTCCCTGTAGGGGGTTTGCAGGATGCAGCCTATTGATGTTTCACTCTCACATCAATGTTTCTCTCTCTCTCTCTCTCCCTTCCCCTCTCTTAAAAACAAATCAATTTTTTAAAATATTTTGAAAATAAAATAAAAAAGACTGACTGTAACAAGTGTTGTAGGGATATGGAAACTCACATCCACTTCTGATGAAAATGTAAAAGCTAAGCACACACCTACCATATGTAGCTATTTCATCACCAACCATTTTACTCTGGAGGACTTACCCAAGAAAAATGAAAATTAAAGTGCACAAGTTGTACATGAATGCTTTACTTGTAACTATAAATAATTTAAATATGCAACAACAGGTGAATGATTAAATGAACTGTGGTACAATAGAACAAAAAAGAATGAACTACTGATACATGCAACAACATGGGTGAATTTCAAAACAGTTATATTAATGAAAGAAACCAGCTCTCTTCCCCCAAATACTACATCCTGTAGTATACCGTGTACATAAATTTTAGAAAATACAAGCTAATCTGTATTGACAAAAGCAGATTATTGGTGGCCTGAAGAGAGAACAAGGAGGTAAAGAGGGCAGTAGGGAGGGACTAACAGGGCACAAGGAAACTGGGGGAGGGTGGTGATAAATATGTTCATTATCTTGACCATGATGATGGTTTCACAAGTGCATACGTGTCAAAACTGATCAAACTGCATACTTTAAATATGTGCAGTTTATTGTACCTCATTTTTTAAACATCGAAATGGCCTGCCTGGGCGGAATCAGCCTGATCCTAACGAGAAGCCCTTAGATGCAGTCGCTGACCTCCTACTCCACCCAACGTACCACCCTATGCACCACCCCCTGCGTCACCCCATACATCACCCCCTGCGTCACCCCATACACCACCCTATGCACTACCCCATACACCACCCCCTGCAACACCCCATGCACCACCCTATGCACCACCCCATACACCACCCTATGCACTACCCCATACACCACCCCCTGCGTCACCCCATACACCACCCTATGCACTACCCCATACATCACCCCCTGCGTCACCCCATGCACCATTCTGTACACCACCTCATACACCACGCCACATATCACCCACCACCCACCAGGTGGCATCGATCCCAATTGTGTGCTTCAAACACCACCCTGACTGCCCTCAGGTCTATATCAATTAACTCTTTAGACAAAGATCTAAAATGAACATGGAGTTAAAAATAAATTTACATTAAATACTTTTATTTGGGGTATTTCTGTTCGCTTCTTTACCCAGTTACTGGAGTAAAGAATCTTCTACCGTTGTATGCCAGCATTTAGTGGCCACTTGCAGGCACAGCATAGGTCTAGGATAGGAGTTACTGGGGAGGGGACTAGAAAAAAAATATTATAGTGTCATCCTGCCCCAGAGGTAATGTGTCAGAGAGGCTAGGAGCTTGGGCTCAGCATTCTGACAGCTAAATCAGTAGTTTGGTGGATGTAAGAAAAACACCACATCAAATAACTGAATTTTTCACTTTTTAAATAATTAGACTGTGTCACATGGACAGAGATTGACACCAAAACTTAAATTAGTAAACTGATCTCCATGAGCAAGCATATAAGCCCTCAGATGACAGCTCAGTGCTCAGTGCCCTGAGCCCCGTGTGGGGAATGTAAGCAGGGAGACCTCACAGGAGGGAGTGGCAGAGAATAGGCCTGAAAGGGACCTTATGTCTTTAAATAGGAGAGAGGCATGGTCAGATATACGTTTTAGAAAAATAAATCTAGAAGATGGATTGGAGTTGACATGGGACTGAGGCCCAGCCAACAATTAGGAGATTTCCGCAATCATCCGAGACGCGGCTGATGAAACATTGACCCTCCAGGAGGAAGAATTAATCATGTGGAAGTGAAACACAACTTAATTTGGTTAGCTTCTCTAGAGTCCTTTTAAGAAACAAATAAAAAACTTGAATTCATCTAATATTTTAGTTAAGAACAAGTATAAATTGTATTCAATAAATAAAGAAATATTTTAAATATATTTAATGTTGGGAAGGCAGTCTCATGCATACCCTCTTTTGACCCCCCAATCAGCTGCACAAAAAATGGGCCTTGGGCCTGGAACACTTTCCTATTGAGATAAAAAGCCCTCACAGTCTGCGCTGAACTGACCTCACGAAGGTTTATCTTTCCCTGTTTCAGACTCAATGAATATTCCTTTCCTCTGCTTAAGCAAGGGTGTCATATGGCACTTGGCCAATCCTACTACTTTATCTGTCTCCTGTGAGAAGTGGACAGTCCTTCTGCTCCAACACAAAATGGGTACCTGTGGGCCAGCGGCCCTGCGTTGGCTGCTGAGTGGGCCCTGCTGGAGACTGGGGACTGATGCCGACTACTAGGATGGATCTTGTCCTGTTACTTCTCTGTGTGAGTAGAGCACTGTTCCATCCAGGCCTGTGCTGTGTTTTCCTTGGCATCTCCACTACCAAGAAACAATGGGCAAAATGCTCGGGTGTCTATTCTTAGTGATAGGTAACAGAAGCCATTGTTCATCACTTAAAATCAATAATATAACCAATCAATGAAGAAAAGGGAAGGCGAGGAGGAGAAAGAACAGTGTGAGTTGTTGCCAAAGGGCAGGTGAAAGAAGATAAATACCTGAATCAAGACACTGAGATGAAGAATGGAGAGATGGATACAGGCTCGAAAATTGTTTAGAAGATAATTTTGATGGACTTGGTGATATACTCAATATGAAATATACTGTGTCAAACACAGTGTCTTCTATGCCAGCTTCCCTTATGAATGGTAACCGTCCAGTCTACACCATTCAGGGGAAAAACTTAAATGGTCATATTTCATATCATATCAACCTGCTCCTCCTGTTACAGGTGATTGAAGTGGAATGACCACCTGATGTAAGGGAAGCCTTTTAATGGGCCTATAAGTACTGTGCACTATGGCCTATTATGAGAAGAAGAGCTGGGCCAATCGGATTCCTGGTCCCCAAATCCAAAACATTGAACATAGGGAAAACCAGCAGTGACCAGCAGCACCAGAGACCCAGAGAAGAGCAAGTTCAGATGATATGAAGTAGGGTTTGGACATTGAGAGATCATACCAAGCCAAAGTTATGAGGATAACTTATGATATAGAGTAAAGATAAAGGATGGAAGAAGAAAATAAGGAAATTAACTGTCAGAGGTGAATACAGGAGAAATATTTGAGTCACATTAATAGCCAAGAAGTTCTACGAACTGAAGATCCTGAGGTTTCTAGAACCACCTTGGGTACAGATACACTTCTTACAAAGTCTAAGTCACAGACACTACCTTTCCACCTCCGTTTCTGCCAAATAAGTTCCCATTACTGAGGTACACTGACCATGTCTCTTTTCCTTAGCAACCTAAAGACATCCTATCTAATAAAAGAATAATATGCAAATTAGGTGTCACTCCATCACAAAGATGGCTGCCCCCATAGTCACAAGATGGATGCCCCCATGGCCACAAGATGGCAGTGCCCATAGCCACATCCTATCTAATAAAAGAGTAATATGCAAGTTAGATGTCACTCCGTCACAAAGATAGTCACCTCCATAACCACAAGATGGATGCCCCCATGACCACAAGATGGCGGCACCCAGTCTGGCTCAGCCCTGCCACTGAAGTGGTCAGGCCTGTTAGCCAAGCAGGTGGCGGGAGAAGCAGGGTGCCCAAGGGGCTGAACAGGAGACCAGAGGGGGCTGGGGTTCCCCTGCCCAGGCCAGTGGCCTTCACCAGAGGCCTCAGGCATGGGCAAGGGTGGGGCCAGTGATCGGAGGGGGCATGGGCAGAGCCAGTGATTGGAGGGGTATGAGGGTGCCCTACCTAGGCATAAGGCCTGGGCCAGAGGCCTCAGGCCTGGGCAGGAGCAAGGCTGGAGATGGCAGGGGCCTGGGTTCCACAGAGCCAGCAATCGGAGGGGCAGGGGTGGAGCCTGTGATCACAGGCATCTCAGCACCAGTGGAGCCAGCAAATCAGGGGTCTGGGGATCCCCTGCCCAGGCCTTCAGCCTTGGCCAGAGGCTGCCAGTGGGGCAAGGGCAGAGCCGGCAAAGGCAGGGGTCAGGCTCAGAGCCAGTGATCACAGAGTCCTGGGCTCTGTGAAGCAGGTGATCAGAAGGGCTTGGGGGGTCTTCTGCCCAGGCCTGCATCCTAGGCCATAGGCTACAGGCCTGGGCAGGGGTGGAGCTGGGATTGGAGGGGCAAGCCGATGATCAGAGTGAACTACAGAGGAAACACCTTTTCTTACCACTCATTGGCTAAGCTCCCTGTATGTCACTGGTAATATTCTTAGTAACTTGGGTAATAAGAATCCAAAAAGGCGATCTAGGGTTTTTCCATCACACTCCTGAAAAAAAAATAATGAAAGTCCACTGCTGGAGGGCTAAGAAATGTCATATCCTGCCCTAGCTGGTTTGGTTCAGTGCATAATGCCTCAGCCTGCTGACTGCAGGGTCTGGGTTCAATTCTGACCAAGGGCATGTACCTAGGTTGCAGGCTTCTCCCTGGCTGGGGCCCAGGACAGGGCATATGCAGGAGGCAACCAATCAAAGTATTCCTCTTACTTTGACATTTCTCTCTGTTTTTCCCTTCTCTTCCACATTCCCTAAAAATCAATGGAAATATATCCTCAGGTGAGGATTAAAAAAAAAGAAAGAAAGGTCATATCCTATGAAAGACACATCTTGAAAATGCCTAAAGAAAGTTGTCATTTCTTCATGGTGAAGGGATTGGAGTCTGTGTTGATGAAAACACCTTGGTGGCTGTGGTGACTGGCAGTGGCTGCAGCAGCAAGGTGATGGGGCTGGTGGCTTCCCCTGATTAGCCTGGTTGCTTCCCACAAAGGGAGGCATGACTGAGGCTTAGGCCCGCTCCCCAAGGGCAGCAGGGAGCAGGCCTAAGCTGTCAGTAGGACACCCCCTGAGGGCTCCCAATATGTGAGAGGGGGCAGGTTGGGCTGAGGAACACACCCCTCTGCACAAATTTCATGCACTGGGCCCCTATACTAAAATAAGGAGGGTGAGAAGTAAGAGGATTTAATGATAGCTACCAGGTGTTACTTGCGTGAACAAGTAAATGTTGGTGTTGTTCATTGACATAGAAAATCCAAGAACCAGCCCTAACTGGTTTAGCTCAGTGGATAGAGCGTGGATTGAAGGGTCCCAGGTTTGATTCTGATCAAGGGCATATATCTTGGTTGTGAGCACATCCCCAGTAGGGAGTGTGCAGGAGGCAGCTGATCGATGTTTCTCTCTCATCAATGTTTCCAACTCTCTATCCCTCTCCCTTCCTCTCTGTAAAAAATCAATAAAATATATATTTTTTAAAAAAAAGAAAAGAAAATTCAAGCACCAGAAACAAGGTTAGGAAGGAGAATTGAATGTTGATCCTTGGGTATCTTAAATTTGAGATGATTGTGGTCCTTTCAGGTAGTCGCATCCAGCAGAGCTTGTTTAACATTGAAATCTGGAGTAGAGATCTAGGCTAGAGATGTAGATTTCATCCTCATCAGCATATGGTAAATAACAAAAATGATGAGTGTGAATGAACTCAACCAGGATAAGTGTGTACAGTGAGAAGTGCAGAGGGCTGAGGTTGAGCACCAATGGCAGATGGAGAAAGTGGTTCCCCAAATGAGTCACAGGAAGACTGGACAGAGATGTGTGGAAAACAATGAATGGGAAAACATAGCACACATAGGCCAAAAGAATAGAGGTTCAAAGAGGATGCAATCTAAAATGTTAAATGCAAGAAGAAACTTAGAAAGACAAGAACTAAATAGAGCCCACTGGGGTTGGAAACTAGAAAACTATAGCAAAAAAAAATACTTTGAATTAACATGTAAGGATGGAAAGATTATAATAAATTGCAATAAGTATGAGATTTTATGTCAGAATGTCATAGGAAGGGCTTGTCATTAAGATAGCAGGGCCAGTATCTTAAGAGACCTCCTTATAAACTAAACTTAAGAGTGAAATATGTATGTGTATCCTATATAATAAAAGCCTAAAAGTGAAGTGTCCAGTTGGCCATTCAACCAATCAAAGCATAATATGCTAATGATATGCTAAGTTTGCTCAACCACTTACTATGATGTGCACTGACCACAAGGGAGCAGATGCTCCAACTAGTAGTTTAGCCTGCTGCTGGGTCCAGCAGGCTGAGAGAGCCGGGACACACACGTCCTAGAGCCCTCCCACAGTCCCTCCTGGCCTGGCCAGCCTGATCATCCCCAATTGGGACTGGGTGAGATGGGGCTGGACACGCCATGGAGCCCTCTTGTGGTTCCTCTGCAGCTCGATTGTGCACCTGTGGGGTCCCTCTGCCTAGCCTGCACCCTCTCGCAATCCGGGACCTCGGGAGAGAGCCTGTTTCATCCCGATCCCACAGGCCACTCCCCTTGCAAGGGTGCCAGACGCAAGGCTCACAGCTGGCGAGTGCTTCTGTGGCTGTGCGATCCACTCCTGATTGGGACTGATTGGGCGTGAGCCTGTGGCAGACGCAGTGGGACCTGGATGAGTGGGAGCGGCAGGTAGGAACTGCAGGCAGGCTTTGGACTGCAGGTTCTGGACAGATCACCACAGGCCACCTCGAGGGACACCACCCATGCACAAATTTGTGCACGGGGCCCCTAGTAGGGGATAAAATAATTTAGTATGCCTAAAAGATGACAAAGGACTATAACCTAACTTCCTGCATGAAGCAAAGAACTGAGACTGTGTGTGCTCCCACCTAAAAATGGAAGCTTGGTTGTGATTAAAACATGCTGCTTTTTTATGTAGCATGCATAATGAGAAAAAAAAGAAGTTTGAAAATTAAAGGATAAAAACAGATATCTAACTCCCAGTTAAATATGGTTATTTGAACCCATAAATTTATCTCTTCTTCCCAATATCCCAATAAAATGATAATAAAAAAGTAAAGATGCTATAAACCCATAAAGACAAAGACAGTAGAGGATGAAATATGGCACTAAATGATGGATGATAGAGAAGAGGAAAAGGCATTGACAGACCCAAGAAAGCTGAATGCCAAGTGCATGCACAGGAAGATGTCAACCCTGTGAAGTCCTCAAATTCTGTAGTACAGGAGCGATGGAAGGTGGGACTGAAAAGGATGACTAAATGAAAGTGGAAAAGGTAGAGCTCCCCCTCCTGTCAGTATTCTTCCCTGTCCCCCCCGTTCTTTCAGAGGCAAACAACAACCCCAGGATGCGATAGATGGTTCATTCAATGAAAAAACCAAGCCAGAGGGACTCCATATCAAGGATATCAACAAAGCAGTGGAGGATAAGTGCCTAATTAAAATCAAGATTTAACGAAAGTGAGACTCCTACCCTCCTTTAATTGCCTTGTTCCAATATATAATCCTAGGAAAATAGATTCTAGATAGGAAATTGGTGAATTCTTCTCTGGGGAAACTGTCAGTCTCAAGAGAACAGATCTATACATACCGACACTTGCGAGTTTCAAAATAAAGCAGCAGGGTTCTTGCTTGACCACTCCACAGTGACATACCTGTTAACAACACCACCCCAACGGAGCTGTCCTAAGGGCCTTGCCCTCACATAGGAAGGGTCAACCAGGGATATCAAGAGTTTTGAAGAAATCCTTTGAAGGATGAAAAAGGAGACCAAATCAATCAGAAAAATAAGAAAATAAAGACAATGAGGATAAAAATTTTAAACTCTAAAATTCTCAGAGAAATATAAGATTACTAGAGGCCCGATGCACAAAAAAATTTGTGCAGTCGGGGGGTGGGGGGTCCCTCAGCCAGGCCTGTGCCCTCTTGCAATCTGGGACCCCTCAGGAGATGTCCACCTGCTGGCTTAGGCCCACTCCCCAAGGGATCAGGACTAAGCTGGCAGCCAGACATCTCTCTGGTAGCCCAGGGGCCCTCAGGGGATGTCAACTTGCCAGCGGGAAGCAGGCCTAAGCTGCAGTCAGACATCCTTAGCTCTGCTGAAGAGGTGGGAGAGGCTCCCGCCACTACTGCTGTGCTGACAGCTGGCAGCCTGGCTCGTGGCTGAGCAGAGCTCCCCCTGTGGGAGCGCACTGACCACCAGGAGGCAGCTCCTGCATTGAGCATCTGCCCCCCCAGTGGTCAGTGTTTGTCATAGTGACCAGTCATTTGCAGTGGTTCTGCTGTTAGGGTCAATTTGTATATTACCCTTTTATTATATAGGATAAAGTCCTGGTGCATGGGTTGGGGCCAGCTGGTTGGTCCTGAAGGGTGTCCCAGATCAGGGTGAGGATCCTGCTGGGGTGCCTGGCCAGCCTGGGTGAGGAGCTGATGGCTGTTTGCAGGCTGGCCACAGCCCCTTCAAGGTGGGTGTCCCCTCCTGGGGTGACTGGCCAGTCTGGGTAAGGGGATGAGGGTCATTTTCAGGCTGGCCACATCCCCTTCAAAGAGAGGGTCCCTGCTGTGGTACCTGGCCAGCCTGGGTGAGTGGCTGATGGCTGTTTGCAGCGAGGCTGGCTGGAATTTATTTAACTTCTAAAGTTGAAACTTTGTTGCTTTAACCGGAGCCCAGGTCAGTTTGCCCCTACAATCCAGGCTCCCAGCACTTCCTTGAGCCCAAGGCTGGAAGCAGGCCACTGCGGTTTAGCTTCCCGCATTGCCAGGGCAGCTCCATGGCTGCTGGCCGCCATCTTGGCTGGGTTAATTTGCATATAGTCACTCTGATTGGCTGGTGGGCATGGCTTTGCTGGTGGGCGTGGCTTGGTGTAATGGAGTGAGGGTCCATTTGCATATTAATCTTTTACTAGATTAGATATTCAAGACACAAGAATAGACAGAAACAGGTTGCTATAAAAAGAAACTCAGAAAATCACAAAAAAAGTCTTAAAACTTTTTAAATATGTGGTAACTGAAATAAGAAAAATTCAATAGAAAGTTTGAAAGATAATGTTGAGGACTCATCAAAAAATAAAACAAAAAGATAAAGAAATAGGAGAGAGAAGATCAGGGCAGGAGATTCAACATCAAAATGTCCAGAAAAAGAACAAAAAAGCAGAGGGAATAGAGCTACTTTTAAATAATATTTTTAATTCCACAAAATAAAAGATAGAAGTTTCCAGATTAAAGGTTACAACCTATGGCCCTAGCCAGTATGGCTCAGTTGGTTGAGTGTCTTGTCCTGTGCATCAAAAGATTGTTGGTTTGATTGGCAGTCAATCAATGTTCCATTCTCACATTGATATTTCTCTCTCTCCCTTTCTCTTCTTCTCTCTCTAAAATGTCAATAAAATATTTTTTAAGTTACAACCTGTGTATTATAAAGTGTTAAATAATTACCAATTCTTACAAACTTTGAAATTTTAGAATATCAAAGTTAAAAGAAAAGCTCTCAAAAGCCTAAACGAATGAATAAAAATACATCACATCCAGTCTCTCTAGAATAAGTTTCATTGGAAACTAAAATTGCACTAAAACAATATCGTTACAAGTCAGAGGAAAAATTATTTCAGCTTAAAACCTATACTTGGTCAAATTATCGATCAAGTGTAGGACAAAGAGAAGAATTGCAGATAGCGTTTTTCAAAGATTTATTTTCCATGCGCGCTTCTTAGAATAATTAAAGAATGTACTCTTCAAAATAAAGAAGCCAAGAAAAGGAATACATAAAATGTAGACAAGAAAGGAACTTACACAGGAGGGAGGCAAAGAACCGGAAGGGCAGAGCTGGAATACAGATAGTACAGAAGGGAGCAGGAGAGGAAGGACTTCAGGGAAGGGGGAGAAAGAACAGGTTTATGTAATCTGATGGGTTTCCTCCCTGGAAAGAATTTTACACTTTTTTTTTTAGAAGTATTTAGGTAAAATCAGTGAGATATAGCATAGACAACTGAGTAAATAAAAATGCAATTATACATGTATCAGTATGTACATGATACATACTGATACATACATACATATAACTATAAAAAGTCATATAACTATATTAGGATATAATAAGTTGTATTAATTACACATAAGTTCCTAGACACAAAAAATATTAACTATTATTTGTTGAAATGTGTAAATGAAGTTTAAAGCATTAAGAATGGATTGGAATGATATAAAACTTCATCATTTTATTTTCCTCTGATTAATAAACAAGGAAACTAGGACTGAGGATCAAGGACAGAAAATTTCTACTTAATCTTTATGTTTTATGCATTTCATTTTTATGAGAGGCAATGTAGACTAGTGGTCATTAGCTCAAATTATGCAGCCAGATTCTCTGGATTCATATTCCTGCTCTACTTACTAGTTGAATGACCCTCAACATATAACTTTACCACAGTACTACTCCTTAGCTTCATTTACACAACAGTATCATTCATTGTACTGAAGTCATAGAATTGTTGTGAGGATTAAACGAATCTATATATGTTTAAAATTTTAGAATAATGCCTACTGCAAGAATAATATATTTATGATACGTTTAATTACTTGAGAAAATATTTGAAGCAAATTAATGATATTCAGTTCTAATGTTGTATATGTAGAGATTCATAATGTGGGTCCATATATTTCTGAGCTTCTTTTCACTCAATTTTTTTAAAAAGACGTGTAGAATTTAGCTAAAAGAAGAACATATAAATATTTACCCCCTAAAAGCAATAAAATGTTCTAAAAGTTTAAATGAAAACTTCCACTGTTAACCAGGATATAATAACTGACTCTAGATTTATCCTCTAAATAGCTGGAAAATTGAACTAAGTGTATGAAACACTGGCTTTTCAGACATTGGACAAGAAACAGAAGCCAGTAAACCTTGAGAAAAGAGAAGCAAAGTGAGTCCTATAATTGTCCTACTTCATTGCTTAAGACAGTTCCCAGGCCACAGAGGAGAGAAGGGAAATTCAAATAGAGCCCGGCATTTTCTCTGAGTTGAGGAGAGTGAGATGAGTTCAGAAAGACCAAGGTAGCTAGGATTTATATGGAAGAACACTGGAGAGAGAGTAACTGCGCAGAGAAAGAGGACGAGAGATCTACAGGTAGGGGTTCTCGAAGCTTTGGCTGGCTAGTAATCCACACATACATGACTGAAACTCTACAAGGAAATAAGCAGGGCCAAACAATTGCAGAGCTCACATTGGGTTACAAATAGCCCATGTTATTACCAGTAACAGTGGGAGATTTTACAGTATATGGGGCATCGGATAGAGTATTCAGCAGGATATCTCCTTTGTAGCATGACTAACTAACCCTAGATTAAAGACATCTCTGAACCCACCCTCAGAAAGCATAAAATTAAACCTTAATGGTTTTAAGTAACTTAACTATGTGGCAAAAGAAAGTCCAATACTTTTTAAAGAAATACAACAAAATCTAGCAATCACCAGCATAAAATTCATGAGGTCGGGCATCTAATTCAAAATTGTCAATATAAAGAAGCAGAAAAATAGAACCCATAGCCAAGGAAAAGTCAATTATCAAAAATGTACCCAGAAATTATAAAAATTGACAGAAATATGAGACAAGAATATCAGAACATCTAGTATAAACATATTCCATATGCCCAAGGATATAGATAAAAAATGAACATTGTAAAGAAACAAGTGGAAAACAAAAAAAGACCCAAATGGGACTTCTAGAAAGAAAAAACAAAATTTAAGATCTGAAATTTAAAAATTCACTAGATCAGATTAATAGTAGAGTAGGTACTACAGGAGGAAAAAAAAAGGCAAAATGGATCATAGAAGGCAAATGGCAAAAAAAAAAAAAAAAGTAGAGCAAGCAACCAATAAAAAAATACCAAGCAGTTTAAAATTTGTGTAATTTAAGTCTAAGAGAAAAGGGAGAGGGAAAGACAGAGAAATTATTTGAAGAAATAGTAGCCAAAATATTTTTACAGTTTATGAAAATGATAAATCCACAGGTCTAAGAATCTCAAAAAAAATCCAAGACAAATAAATACCCAAAGAAACACACCAAGACACAGACTAGCCAAACTTCTGAGAGCTAGGGACAAGAAGAAAAAAATCTTAAAAGCAGACAGAGGAAAAAAAAAGACATTACATACAGAAAAAGAACAATAGGAAAGTCATAGACTTATCAGAAGCTTTGTAAACCAGAAAATGGAGTAATATCTTTTAAAGTATGAAAAGAAAATATTGTCAATATATATTTTCATGCTCAGAGAACTTCACTACAAGGAATGCTAGAAGTAGTACTTCAGGTAGAAGAACAATAATACCTGATGCAAATTTGAGTCACTCAAAAAACAAAGAACCCAGAAACTGTAAATCTGAATGACCAAAATTTATTTTCATTTTTAAGCTCCTTAAAGGATAATTAAAGAAAAAAAAACATCATAATACATAACCATCGTTTTTCTTTAAGCATCTGTTTAAAGAAAAACAATGGCAATGTGTTATGATGCTTAAACATATGTAGAAGTAAAATAAATGACAATTTTAGAAGGGACTAAATATGAAAAGGTGTTCATTATCACTAGATTAGAAAAATGCAAGTTGACACCACAAGACACCACTATACACACATTAGAATAGCTATTATCAGAAAAACGATAATGAGTGTTGGTAAGGATATGGAAAAGTTGGAACACCTGTGCACTATTGGTTGGAAAGTAAATGGTGCAGCCAATGTGAAAAAGGGTTTGGCAGTTCCTCAAACACTTAGATATAGAATTACCATATGACTTGGCAATTGCACTCCCATGTCTATACAGAAAAGAAAAGAAGAGAAGAGAGGAGAAAGAGGAGAGGAGAGGAGAAGAGAGGAGAGGAGAGGAGAGGAGAGGAGAGGAGAGGAGAGGAGAAAAATTGAAAGCAGAAACTTAAACAGGTACTTGTATACAAATATGCATAACAACATTGCTCACAATAACTGTAAATGGAAACAAGTCAATGTTTATGAAGAAATAAGTGAATAAAAATAATATATATATACACACTAGGGGCCCGGTGCACGAAATTTGTGCATGGGGGCGGGGTGGGGGTGGTCCCTCAGCCCAACCTGCACCCTCTCCAATATGGAGTTCTTGGGGGCTCTCACAATCCAGGATCTCCGGTTCTTAACCACTAACCTGCCTGCCTGCCTGTCCTAACCACTCTGCCTGCCTGCCTGCCTGCCTGCCTGAATCCCCTAACTGCCCTCCCCTGCCAGCCTGGTCACCCCTATTAACTTTCTTTTTTAATCTTATCCCCTTCGCGCACAATTGTATTTGACTTTCTTATTGGCTTCTTCCTCTCACATAATTTTTCTTCTTTATGTAACACTTTTCCTATTGACTCATCATTTATAAACTTTTCTTTCCTCCTTATTTTCTACTTCTGTTCCATTATCATTCTTCCCATTTTTCTACTACCCTCCTTCCCTTCCCACATTCCTTCTTTCTTTTATCTTTACCCCTGCCCACCCTCCCCTTTTCCTTCCTTTCCACCTTATTTTTTTTCTTCACTTCCTCCCTCTGACCTGCTTTGCTCCCTCCCCCATTCCTTCCTTCTTCCCATTCTCCTTTTAAGTTCTACCAGCTTCCCCTTTATAACTTTTCTTCCCTCCCTCTTTTTCTTTCATCCTATCTTTGCCATACATTCTTCTCTACTTACTGCCACTGTTTTAATACCTATCTATCTACTTACCTAATTATCCACTATCATTTATCTTTTTTTCTTTTATGATTTCTACTTTTAAAATCTGTACCCAGTACACAACTATACTTGGTCTTCATTATAGGCCCTACAGTTCACTCAAACCTCCTCTTTTTTTAACTCTGCTGTCCACTGACTCTTTTATAAAGTTCTTCCCTCCATCCTGTTCCACCCCTCCCCCACTTGGTTACTTCCCCCCAAACTCTCCATGGCTGCTGCTCCCTCTGCCCCACCTGCCCATCTCTCTGTCTCCTGACTCCCACGGGTTCACCCCAGTTCTGAAGGGAGACGGGGCCTCTCACAGGAGACAGGGCCAGCTGACTGCTTTCACCCCTCCTCGGCTGCCGCCTGGAATCCATTGCGGGGCACACACATGGAGGCAGCCTCCGTGTGTGTGTCCCGCTATCGATCAATTCCCAAGCTGCTCCTGCCCTGCTCCTCCTGCCCCACGGCTTTGGCCACAGGCCCACTCGCTCCTCCCACCCCACAGCTGCGGTCACGGGCCAGCTTGCTCCTCCCGCCCTGAGGCTGCCGCCTGGATCCCAGGGCAGAGGTCTTCTGTCTGCCCTGCTGGACCCCGGTGTGCGGCTTCTCCCAGGGCTGAAGCCTCCGCCATCTTGGCTGGGCTAATTTGCATACAGTCGCTCTGATTGGCTGGTGGGTGTGGCTTAGGTGTCCCAAAGAAATGATCAATTTTAGTATTATGCTTTTATTAGATTAGATATATGATAGAACTAGGGGCCCAGTGCACAAAAATTTGTGCACTCAGGAGGTCCCTCAGCCCGGCCTGTGCCCTCTCACAGTCTGGGACCCCTCTGGGGATATCCACCTGCTGGCATGCCTGACCAGCCTGGGTGAGGGGCTGATGGCTGTTTGCAAGCTGGCCAAGTCCCCCAGTGTGGACACTCACCCAATTGGGGTGTGGCCAGCCTAAGTGTGGGTCTGAGGGCTATTTCCAGGCTGCCCACAGCCCCTTCAGGTTTTGGGTCCCTACTGGGTGCCTGGGCAACCTGGGTGATGGGCTGAGGGCTGTTTTCAGGCTGCCCACAGTTCCTTCATGTTTTGGGTCCCTACTAGGGTGCCTGGGCAGCCTGGGTGATGGGCTGAGGGCTGTTTTCAGGCTTTCAGGCTGTCCACAGCTCCTATTGACCCAATGTCCCAGAAAGGCTGGCTGGAAGTAGGTTTCTGGGTTTATTTATCTTCTATAATTGATACACTGTTCCTTTAAGCCGAGGCCTAGGCAGGCAATGAAACCTCCTGTTTGCTTCAGCTCGTGGCTTCTATAATTGAAAAAATGTTGCCTTAGTAGATGCACCCAGCCAGCCTAAGCAGGCAGTTTCCTCCATCGCTGGTGCAACGGAAGCCTGCTGTTTGCTTCAGCTCCGTGGCTTCTATAATTGAAACAATATTGCAACAATGTTGCCTGAGCCGGGAGAAGCTCAGCCGGCCTAGGCAGACAGTTTAGTCCTGGTGCAATGGAAGCCTGCTATTTACTCTAGCTCTATGACTGCTGACCTCCATCTTGGCTGGGTTAATTTGCATACAGCCTCTCTGATTGGCTGGTGGGCGTGGCTTAGGCATCCCATAGAAACAGTCAATTTCAATATTACTCTTTTATTAGATTAGATAATATTATAACCTTAAATAGGAATAAAGTTCTGTGTGCTACAACACAAATAAACCTTGAAAACTTTATGCTATGTGAATAAACCAGAAACAAAAGAACAAAATTGTAGAATTCCATTTATATGAGGTACCTAGAATAGGCAAATTCATAGAGGTGGGAAATAAACTAGAGATGATCAAGTGGCTGGAAAGGGGGGGAAATACAGACCTATTGTTCAATGGGTGTAGAGTTCCTGTTCGAGATAATGAAAAGTTTCTAGACCTGAACAGTGGTGATGGTTGGTTAACATGGTAAATGTACTTGATGACATTGGATTGTACACTTAAAATTCTTTAAAATGGGTCAGTAAGGAAATAGAAGGCTTGAACAACACTGTAGACATCGAACCAAACAGACATACACAGAACATTCCCCAACCAAAAACAAACTACACATTTTTCTCAAGTGCACAGGGAACATTCTCCCAGGTACATCATATATTAGGTCATAAAATAAATCTTAATAAATTTTAAAATATTTACACCACACAAGTATTTTCTGTAATCACAATAGAATAAAAATAGAAATCAATAGCAAAAGAAAAACTAGAAAATCCAAAAATATGTAAAAATTAAACAGCATATTCTTTGAAAACCAATGTCTCAAATAAGAAATTACATTGGAAATTTGAAAATATCTTTAGACAAATGAAGATGGAAACACAACATGCCAAAAGTCATGAAAATGCAGCAAAAGCAGTACTAAGAGGGGAATGGATAGTTATAAAAGAGTATTCAAAAAGAACATCAACAACCTAACTTTTCACCTTCAGAAACTAGAAAATAATCAAGATTAGAGATACAAAGTAGAGAATAGAAAAACAACAGAGAAAATCAACAAAGCTAAAAGTTGGTTCTTTGAAAACACAACAAAATTGACAGAATTTTAACTAGATTAAGTAAAGGGTGGGGGGAAGGACTCGAATAGCTAAAATCAGAAATAAAAAAAGGGACATTAGAAATTATTTCCAAAATAATAAAGATTATAAAAGAATACCATGAACAATTATATACTGAAAAAAAATTGGATAACCTAGATGAAATGGACAAATTCCTAAAACTCATACAACCTACCAAGACTGAATCATGAAGAAATAAAAAATCTGGATGTATCTATAAGTAGTAAGAAATCTCATTAATCAAAAAACCTCCCAAAAAGGAAACCCCAGGGACACATGGCTTCACTAGTGAATTCTATCAAACACTTAAAAATAATTAATACCAATTCTCTTCAAACGCTTCCAAAATAATGAAGAGGAGGAAATAGTTACCACCCATTCTATGAGGCCAGCATTATCCTAATACCAAAGCTAGACAAAGACACTACAAGAAAAAACAATTACAGACCAATGTTTCTGATTAATATTGATGCAAAATGTCTCAACAGAACACTAGCAAACAGAATTCAATAGCACATGA
Organism: Murina feae; assembly: GCA_004026665.1. Lineage (NCBI taxonomy): Eukaryota > Metazoa > Chordata > Mammalia > Chiroptera > Vespertilionidae > Murina > Murina feae. The sequence goes on from PVJC01026324.1 coordinate 21,383, forward strand.
AAAAGATCACCATGACCAAATAGGATTCATTCCTGGAATACAAATGATTATTCATGTATTAACAAAATGAAAGAAAAGGACCACATGGTCATGTCAATTGATGCAGAAGAAGCATCTACTCTAATAAAAGAGTAATATGAAAATTAACCATCACTCTGAGACACCTAAGCCGCGCCCACCAGCCAATCAGAGTGGCTGTATGCAAATTAACCCATCAAAGATGGCGGTTAATTTGCATACACAGGAGATTGAAGACTAAAGACAGCATAGAAGGAAGTCAAGTGCTGCAGAAGGGAGCCAAGCAGTGGAGAAGGGACAGAGCCGAGGCAGCAGAGATGGTGAAGAAGGGAGAAGCAGGGGGGGGCGTGGAGGAAGCAGGGGGCGGAGGGAGCTGAGGCAGCAGAGACGGGAGGGAGCTGAGGTGGCAGAGACGGGAGCCAAGGCGGGCTGCGCTTCCTTCTCTGCTTCGCTCTGGCTCAGGAAGCCCTATTCTTGCAGGAATCTTCCTGCAATGGGCTACTACTTTGACAAAATCAACATCATTTCATAACAAAAGCACTCAAAAATCTAGGAATAGAAGGAAAGTACCTCAACATAATAAAAGCCACATATGAAAGCCCAGAGCTAAGATCACACTCAATGATGAAAATCTGAAAGCTTTTTCTCTAATATCAGGAACAAGACAAGTGCTTTCACCACGTCTATTCAACATGGTACTAGATGTCCTAGCCGGAATAATAAAAGCAGGAAAAAATAAAATAAAAGGCTTCCAAATTGGAAAGGAAACAGTAAAATTATCTCTGTTCACAGATGATATAATCTTTTATGCAAAAACCTAAAGATTAACACACACACACATACGTGCCTGCATATATGCACAGAAGTGTTAAAACTAATATGCTAATACAAAAAAATGTAGAATAAATAATCAACACGCAAAAATTAGTTGTGCTCTTATACACTGAATAATCTGAATAATCTGAACAATGAATAATCTGAAGAGAAAATAATTCCATTTATAATAGTATCAAAAAGTATAAAATACTTAGGAATAAATTTAAGTAAGGAGCTGAAAAGCTTGTACACTGAAAACTATAAAATCTTCCTGAAAGAAATTAAAGACAACAACAATAAATGGAAAGACATCCCATGTTCATGAATTAGAAGAATTAATATTGTGAAAATGTCAATACTATCCAAAGTGATCTACACATTCAATGCAGTCCCTATCAAAATCACAATGGTGTATTTTGAAGAAATTAAAAAGCCACCCTAAAATTCATATAAAATATCAAGGGATTCTAAATAGCTAAAGCAACCTTGAAAAATAAAAATGCATTTGGATGTCTCACACTTGCTGATTTCAAACCTCTTACAAAGCTACAATAATCAAAAATATGATATTAGAGGGGACATATATAATACTTTCAAGAATAAATATTTTTTAAAAGTATGATATTAGCATAAAACCAAATGTGTAGCCCAATGGAATAAATAGAGCACAAAAATAAACCCTCACATATATGATAAAATTATTTTTTTCTTCTTGTGGTAGGGTTATTTATTATTATTATTATTATTATTATTATTATTATTATTACTAGAGGCCTGGTGCACAGATTCGTACTCCAGTGGGGTCCCTCAGCCTGGCCTGCGGGGATTGGGCTGAAACCAGTAGTCTGACATGCCCCAACGGGTCCCGGAATGCAAGAGGGCACTCTGCAAAGTTGCTGTCACTCAGCAGCTCCTGCATTGAGCATCTGCCCCCTGGTGGTCAGTGCACATCATAGCTACTGGACAGTCAGCTGGTCGGCTGGTTGGCCAGTCACTTAGGCTTTTATATATATATAGACTAGAGGCCAGATGCACAAAATTAGTACAAGAGTAGGCTTTCCTTCCCCCAGCTGCCAGCACCAGCTTCCCTTTGGCACCCAGGACTCGTGCTTCCCTCTGGCACCTGGGATGTGGGCTTCCCTTCAGCCGCCAGCAGTCACCCTGGGCTTTCCTCACAGCCCCGGCTTCATCTGGAAGGTTGTCTGGAAGGATGTCCAGTATAATTATCATATTATGCTTTTATTATTATAGATTATGATGAAAAACATATAACATACAATTTTGCATCTTTTTTTTCCATTACAGTTCAGTATTATTCTGTACTAAGGGTCCGGTGCACAAAATTCATGCATGGGGGGGCAGAGTGGGGGTCCCTCAGCCCAGCCTGCCCCCTCTCACAGTCTGGAACCCCTCAGTGGATGTCCTATGATGGCCCCAGTCTGCCAGGTGCCTTTTGTGTGTGTGTGTGTGTGTGTGTGTGTGTGTGTGTGTGTCGCCACTGGGGACCTGCCCCCAGCTGCATCTGAGGCTCGGAGTAGTCCTCCTGTGTGTGTCTACCTGCTGGAGGCCTTCCCCCAGGCACACCATGGAGGCTTAGAGCAGGCACCCCCTCTATGTTGATCTCTTAGACTCTTGCCCTCCCCTGCATGTTGTTCTCTTTTTTGAGCTGTGGCCAGGGCTGGGTGCTGCCTGACTCCCAAGCTTGCCTACTGCCCATCTTCCTCCAGCCACCAGAAAGCAGGGAAAACCCTGCCTCGTGGTCAGGCCAGCAACCAAGCAGGCCGAGACCCCCCGCCGCCTCTTTCCCGCTCCCCGTCCCACCGCCTTGCTTTCCCACTCCCCGGTGCCCTACAAAGGGCCTGGGAAGCCCACCAAGCAGGCCGCTG
>PVJC01026325.1:0-24059 GCA_004026665.1 Murina feae
GGGGGCGGGGGTAAATACTCTGACCTCACTCTTGGCTGTGAGAGTAAACTCCAGAAACATAGCCTTGGCCTGGGCTATTTTGCTAAAGTACTACTTCATGCAGGCATGACTATACTGATTAGCAGTGCTGCTTTGTAACTTTGGGTCCAAGGCCTTTGGGGCTGGTGTGCGCCAGCTTGTCAGCATTGTTTACTGACCAATGGCGTCTATGATTTGCATTCTCTGATCTCCCGCAAGCTCATTTTGGGGCTCCCCATTGGCCCGAGCCAGTGGGGAGCAGAAGCAGAGGAACCTGTGGATGACACCCATGCAGTCCCGCATCTGGGCAGACAACAGGCTGGACAAGAGTGGAGGATGGGATCGTCCCGCCATTCCTCCAGCACAGGGTGTGTCCCAGGCATCACACTCACTGCACTCTCATTTAGATCAGGAAATAATACACGTGTGTGTGCTGGCCTCACACACCTCCCCATGAGCCCCCCAAGAGCACATCAGCCCCTCCTTCCACGGGCATCTCCCCTGACCCTCTCAGTGCCTGGCATGGAGTAGGTAGGTGCACAGCAAGCATAGGGGATCTCCAGGGCCAGCAGGCATCACGGAGAGCCAGCCAGCTGCTTGCGTTCCCTGAGGTCGGTCGTTTCACTGCTGCTGCCAAAGACCTTGCCAGTCGCTACAGAGACGTTTCGGAAGGTGGAGGGAGGCAGCTGAGGAGAGAGTGTGCACGGGTTGATGTCTAGTCACAACAATTCTCCCAGTGCCTCCCCCCGCCCTCCCACCCCCCTCCACATGGCATTCGATAAGCAGAGCTGAGAATCCCATTTCAGCATGACAGCTTAGAGGCCTGTCAAAAACCACCTGAAACCATCTAGAGGAACCTAGTCCTGGGAGACTAGGGTCAGAGTGAGACTGCTTCCTGTCAGGGCCGATGTGGTGGTGACATGGATCGGGTCCTGAATGCTCAAAGGCTATGCGAGCCTGGAGAAGCTGGCCCTTCACGGCTTGTCAGTGCTGAGAAGCCACCTGCACTCGGCAGCTCAGAACATCCGCCCGGCAGACCTCGGCCCAGGCGCGCTACCCTCCCAGCCCTGTCTAAGCCCCAACGGGGGGAATAACAGCTACAGGGCACAGCCTGGGGGACATGCTCTCCCCACTCCTTCACATCAGCAGTTTTTCAGATGATCTTCCCCAAGCCCTGGGATTCCTGGGATGTCTCCTGAGCCTTCCTAGAAACCGCTCCTCTGCCAGAACCCCAACCGAAAGAACGCCACATTTAATCTGTGACATGTGGGATCTGGGGACCGCATATCAGAAATCACCTTTATACAAAAATGGATGCGGAGGCCTTCAAAGGACAAACGGCTGTCACTGTCGCCTCAATGTTATTCGGTGAGAAATCTACAAGCCTGGGTCCTGTTCCTGCCCACGCTGCCCCGAGCATGTCTGCTGCTGAACTGAGCTTCGTGGGATCCGTCAGCCCACGTGGTGGAAACCCGTAGAAGCAGCGACTGAAATTCTTAAAACGGCTCTTGAAGGCGCCATGAGAGCCCTGCCTCCGGAGCACCAGGAAACGTTGATTTGGATTTGATGATGTCATGCATCTACCATCCACGGGGAACTTGACCTTCCTTCGATGGGCCTTGGCCGCTGGGGAATTCGTGCTCTCTGGAGCCCCTTCCAACCGCACAGAACTGGGGCTCTTATGGACTCTGATCTCTGCCCTAGCTCCCTCAGGGGCTTATTTTATCATTGTGGATTGCATGTGTTTGTGTGAGTGCATGCGGAATATGTGCACCCTCCCTCCTTTGTGAAAAAAGGGGATATCCGTATGCAAATGCATACAGGGAAGTGGCCCTTAGAGAAAAAAGGAAGCAACACAGGCCCTGACCAGTTTGGCTCAGTGGATAGAGCGTCGGCCTGTGGACTAAAGGGTCCCGGGTTCAATTCCGGTCAAGGGCACGTACCTTGGTTGTGGGCACATCCCCAGTAGGAGGTATGCAGGAGGCAGCTGATGGATGTTTCTCTCTCATCGATGTTTCTAACTCTCTATCTCTCTCCCTTCCTCTCTGTAAAAAGTCAATAAAATGTATTTAAAAAAAAAAAAAAAAAGAAGCAACTCAGTTCATTTGGTTGGGCTTTTGCCATCCAGCCAACACATTCTACTTCCGGTCTCCTGTGCAATACACGGGTCTTCCCATTCCCTGTGTACAGCTCTCCATTGCAGTGATTTTCAACCGTGTGCATCAAGGATGTTTAAAGCATTCGACACCTGCCCTGGCCAGGTGGCTCAGTTGGTTGGAGCGCTGGCCCATACACCAAAAAAAAAAAAAAAAAAATGATTACAGGTTTGATTCCTGGTCAAGGCAAATGCCTGGATTTTGGGTTCAATCCCCGGTCAGCAACGGAGATCGATGTTTCTCTTTCACATCGATGTCTCCCTCACTCTCTTCCTCTCTCTCTCTCAAGTCAATAAACATATCCTCAGGTGAGGATTAAAAACAAGCAAATAAACAAAGACATGCAATACCTCACTATTTGGTCAGGGACACTGACCTTTTCCCTTAGGTTGTCAGATAAAAATGCGACAACAGCTAACACAACAATAGCAGTCTGGTGTACATGAATAAAAATTATACATAATTTTTTCAGATTCACAAAAAAATATATTTGTGTGCCCTTGGGTGGGTCCTCTAATCTATATAGCTGTGCTTTCCTTTTACAATAGGAAATGTCAAATATTATTTTATTGTCCTTACACACCCATGAGGTAGGCATAAGGAATAGCTCCAGCTTAGGAAGTCCCTTATCCTCCTCATACCTCAGTTTCCTTACCTATAGAGTAGAGCTCATATACATGCCTACCTCCATGGGCAGCTATGAGACTTAAGTAAGAAACTGTATGTATAAACTCAGGACAAAGCCCAGATATGAACACTTACTTATCGTGCATTGCCATACCTCCAGGATATGAAAAGGTTCAGTCTTTTGTATATTTCCCACAGATTCAGGGTAAATGTGACCTGTGACTCGGATGTGGGTTGTACCTAAAGGCCACCAGCATATTCCTGGGAAGGAATCTGCCGATTTGGACAGATCCCTTTGATTCACACCCAAGCTGCACTCATTGTCTGCCAATGAGTTTCTTGATGCATGTGTACCTTTAAGGCTTTCTTGCCAGCTAGTACCCCCTTGCCAAGCTCTGCTGCTGTTGGGGGCATCCTCCATGTCCCTAACTGAGGCTCCAGAGACACCCTGTTGACCTTCTGGTCATCACACTCTGAATACTGCCTTCAACCTGCCAACCTGTAGTCTCTTCCTCACCTTCTGCTGTGGCGGCTAGCATTCTCTCAACACCCCAGTAGGGGGCTCTAGACCCAGGGGCTGTCCCTCCCCATCAGCTCCACTCCAAGGCATGAGAAGCACAGCCAGGCATGAGAAGCAACAACCACAGGAAAAGCCTTGAGCCACTAAGAAAAGCCTTCACTGCGCTGGTGCCCAGAAGAGGAAGGCATTAGCCCACAGCCAGGTCGGGAGGGGGGAGGGGAGCGGGCGGAGGGGGGGAGGGTGTTTCTCTTCCTGAACCTTTCCCACTCCCAAGGGGTGATATTTAATTCATAAGCTGGAGCCAGCACCATTGCCAGAGATACTTCTTTGATGATTAAACATTAAACACGCAAGGATTTCAAAGCATTTGAAATAACTCCGCACTAATGAAGAACTAATTGCTTCACTCTATGTATTCAAATAGTGATGTTATTTTAAAAAAATTCATTCTTATGTCATCTGTTGCATCAATTAATTGCAAATTTTCCAACAGTTAGCTGTAGTGTGATTAACGCATATGAAAATAATCTTTTCATTAACTTTCGTTTTGAAACAAATAGACAATTAAACCAAAGAAGTAAGTGTGAAAATCCTATTGTGTGTGTGTGTTTTTTTTTGGGGGGGGGGACATGGGGGAGACAATTCTACAAATAATGACTGTATCATGGGAAATTTCCTTGGGTCTAATGGCCATTACAGTAATTTCATCTGTTTCCTTTCACAGCCTTCTATTCCTCACCATCTCATACCCCTACTGTTTTCCCCAGAAACTTAAAATACATAACTAGATGAATAAATAGCCTTTTTCAAGAATGTCTTTTTGAGCAGAGCTATTCAAAATATCAGCCAATTCTTATTTAAAAATATCCTTGTGCACATCACTTGTGTTTTAAAAGAGGAGAAAAAAAACTCTGTTTTGGCCCCTGAGTCATTACGCCTTTCATTGGTTCTGTGAAGCTGGACTAGGACTAGGAGAGGAGAGGCATCCTGGGCACAAAACTTAAGGAGGCACGCACCTTCAGGTGCCGACTCTGTACTTGCAGGACCCTCAGAATGTGTGCCTCCTTAAATTTTGTGACAGGTGTCTTGCTTGCCTTACTTTAAAGAGTCATAGGGTACCTACTATGTGCTGAGTGCTCCCAGAGAACCAGTAAACAATGAAAAGGGGGCAATAGAATCTATTTGAGCCAAAACCTCTTATGCTACATGTAAAGGAGACTGGGGCCCAGAGAAGGCAAAGGGCCAGGCTCAATCACCTCTGGGGAGAAAAGAAAGATGGGCAGGAAAAGGTTCTGGTCCCTGCCCATTGAATTAAAAAGCATTTAGTGGGCATTACCTCTGGGTGTGGAGTATGTGGGAAGTCAACCAGCCTCAAGTGAGGAGTATTACCACGGATACTCACTCTGTAGGGCAGAGCCCAGAGAGGTGAACCTGAGGAAATGAGGATTAAAGGCCACTTTTGTGCTGAGTGGCCTTGGACTAGTGACTGAACTTCTCTGAGCCTGTGAATCATTTCTTTAAATGAAGATAATATTTATGTCACTGTGAGCACTGGGAATAATAGGTGTGTTGCTGAGTGATTGGCAAGGCATAAAGCATAATAATGACAATAGGTACCACTTTATAGGTAATGTACTATGGGCCAAACACTATGCTAAAACTTCATCTGCATTATATCATGTTCTCTGCATAACAGCCCATGGGCGAGGCATTGCAAACTACATTTTTGAGGTAAGGAGACAGGCTCAGAGAGATAAAGTAACTACCCCAAGTTCATTAGGTGACAGCCAGGATTGAAACCAGTAACAGCAGTTTCTGATGTTCAAGCTCTTACCTGTTATGCTAAAAGAAAGGGGAAAATGGAGCTCAAGTCCGAGAACCTACCACGGCTAGCAGGATTCTTAAGGAGAGTCCTAGAGATTTTAAACCCATCCTCCAATCCCCTCGGCTACCATCACAAACTCCGTTAATGGTGCCCAGGATCAACATCAGCAGTAAGAGGGGGACTGTAATCTCATCTTGATGGAAATGATGGTTAAGACATGAAAAAAAATCAATTCCCACGTGACAGTACAATTGCATTGAGAAATTGTGAAACCTGAGAGCAGAACCACAGCATGGAAGAGGATCAGAATTAAGGATGAGGAAGAATCCTAGCTTCCATGCTTCCCAACCTCCCTGGCACCCTCAGCGAAAGGGCCCATTCATTTCATCAGAAAAGCTCCCTCATTATACAGAACTGAAACCTGCCTTCCAGGCTTGTGGGGCTGCACAGATGCATAGCATCCTCAGACCAGCCCTCGTGTAGCCTCTTCTCCAAGACAAAAGCCCCCAGTCTTCCAGCCATTCTCCATCGGGCATGCACCCTCTGTGCCTCCTCATCACAACAACTCTTCCTGTGACCTCTGGGATTGGACACCTGTGGGTTCACTCCCAGCTCCACTGCCAGACTCACATCCAGAAAGCCATGTAACCTCAGCACTTCAGTTTTCTCTTTTATAAACTCAAAGTCATAACAGCTCCTATTGGAGGGTTATTGTATTTTTATTATTATTATTTCAGAGAGGAAGGGAGAGAGAGAGAGAGAGAGAGAGAGAGAGAGAAACATCAATGATGAGAGAGAATCATGAATTGACTACCTCCTGCACACCTCACACTGGGGATTGAGCCTGCAACCTGGGCATGTGCCCTGACCAGGAATCGAACTACAACCTCCTGGTTCACAGTAAATGAGATGATGTATATAAGCACATTGCCTGCTCTCCATAAGTATTCGGTAAATGCTAACCCTTGTCCTCATGACTGTGGCTATTTCAGAGCAAAACGGGAGAGATTTGGAGGGCCTGGGGCAGTGGAGAACAGATTAAAGAGGGGCCAGCAGTCCACCCTAAAAGGGACAGAGCAAAGGTGAGGCCAGGCCCACCTTCCCGAAGGGTGGTCAGTAAATAAGCAGTCGCTCTAAACAGTCTTGTGGGGACTCTTCAGAGCTGGAGTGTCCACAGCCCCATTCAAATATCATCCTGGTTCTGCTGAAGTATCACCAGAATGTTATCACAAACCATTCGGGGACTTGGCAGGAGGGACTGAGATCTGATCCCCATCGTGAGATAAAGGAATGGGCATGTGCAAGGGCACATTCGTTTACACCATTTCGTTTTGCTCTTTCAACTGCTAAGACGGTTGAAGCTCTCAGCAGGGAGCACTGGCCTCAGAGGAAGTTAGACGCTGAGTTATGACACGTCCTTGTCAGTCTTCCCCGGAAAGCAGGAGTGAGCCCAAGTGAGGGCAACTCAACTTTGCAACTTTCAGAGGTGAAAACAGGGTGGCCGAAGAGAAGCCCCCCACCCCCATGCCTCCTCCTTGCCTGCGTCAGGACTGTTGAGGACATGGATGAAAAGGTCAATGAGTTTGGGACTGTCCACCTTATCCCTCTTCCTCCCTAGTTCCTGCTCTTGTTGCTCAAATAAAATCTCTAACGCTCCCAGAACTGGAGGAGGCGAAAAGCCATGTCTGCCAGTAATACAACGGAAATGTCTTGAAAACCTAACAGAGAAATCTGAAGAAGGTCCTGCCTTGTCACAGTTGCCTGGGGGAGAGGAAGCACTGGGTTCCCCGTGGCCTGAGTCTAGAATGCTAAAACCATCAGGTGAGTTAAGACCTTGACCCTTCTAGGTTCAGCCCCGCCCACCCCACCGTCCAAGCTCTGAAGGAAATATTCCCCAGTCCCACCTACTGGCAGGAAGAACACTGTTCCTGTGAAAGGGAGTCATATGGGAAACTGATATGATCTGAGGATCACTGAAAGCTTTGCATAAGGAAGAAAATGTTGAAGTCTAAAAATGAATCGGTTGCCCAGCTTGCATGGCTCAGTGGTTGGGTGTAGAACTAGGAGGTCATGGTTCAATTCCAGGTCAGGATACATGCCTGGGTTTCAGGCTTGATCCCCAGCATGGGGCATGCAGGAGGCAGCCGATCGATGATTCTCTCCATCATTGATGTTTCTCTCTCTCTCTCTCCCTTACCCTCCCTCTCTAGCATCAATAAAAATATTTTTTTAAAAGAATGTGTTGGCATTAAATAGCCAGAGGGAGGTTGGAGAGCTGGAGGGCGGTGCAGCCAGAATGTGCAAAAGCTTTGTAGCAGGAGGGAAGCTGGCTAATAGTGTAGCTGAAGGGCAGGCAGCCTATGGGCTGGAATAGGATGAGGGCTAGAGGGTGAGGAGTCTGGGGCCACACTACACTGGCCTTAGTGAGGATTTCACTTGTGGTAACAGGTGGACATGAGATTTGAGTTTCTGAAGTGAGGTGGACTTAAATCTGTTTGCTGTTTGGGGACTAGACTAGATTTTGTCAAGAGTAGGGGGAGATACATTGAATAGGAGGCTATTATCATGGTCCTGATGAGGGTGAGGAACTTGAACTTGGGCAGGAGAGCTGCAGGGGAGATGGAGTAGAGAGGACAGATGCCAGCAATACCTAGAAGGCAAAGCAGCAGAAGGTGGCAGTGGATTATGTCTATGGCGGCTGAGAAGCCTGAAGCACCAGGTTTGGCCTTAAGATTCATCCGAATACTTGCCTGTGCAGGGTAATTCACAGCCTAATGAGACAGGCCTCGTGGAATTAGATTTGATAGAAAAGTAAAACCATGGCAGGCTGTTCATTGGATGACATTGGAAAATATACACATGGTAGCCCCACTGCCTGTGCTATCATTGTCAGCGTGGTGAACAGGGGCGCTGTGCTTGACATCTTCAGAGTCTGTTTTCTCTTTATTTGATACTAGGGGCCCAGTGCACAAAAATTTGTGCACTCGAGGTGGGGGTGCTCCCTCAGCCTGGCCTGTGCCCTCTCACAGTCTGGGACCCCTCAGGGGATGTCCACCTGCTAGCATGCCTGGCCAGCCTGGGTGAGGGGCTGATGTCTGTTTGTAGGCTGGCCAAGCCCCCCCAATGGGAACCCTCACCCCATGGGTGTGTGGCCAGTCTGGGTGAGGGGCTGAGGGCCATTTTCAGGCTGCCCACAGCTCCCATTGACCCAATGTCCCAACAAGGCTGGCTGGAATCAGGTTCCTGGGGTTTATTTATCTTCTATAATTGAAACTTTGTTGCCTTGAGCGGAGGCCTAGTCAGGCAACAAAGCCTCCTATTTGCTTCAGCTCCATGGCTTCTATAATTGAAACATTGTTGCCTTGAGCAGAGGCCCGGCCGGCCTAGGTAGGCCGTTTCAACTCCATCACTGGTACAACGGAAGCCTCCTGTTTGCTCTAGCTCTGTGGCTCCTAGCCGCCATCTTGGCTGGGTTAATTTGCATACAGCTGCTCTGATTGGCTGGTGAGCGTGGCTTGGCTGGTGGGCATGGCTTTAGGTGTCTCAGAGAGATGGTTAATTTGCATACTACTCTTTTATTAGATTAGATTATTTTTAATATCTTTATATTCATTTCAGAGAGGAAGGGAGAGAGAAAGAGAGAAACATCAATGATGAGAGAGAATCATCGATCAGCTGCCTCCAGCACGCTCCACACTGGGGATCGAGCCCACATCCCGGGCATGTGCCCTGACAGGGAATCACACGCTGACCTGCTGGTTGATGCTCAACTACGGAGCCATGCCAGCTGGGGCCTATTTTCTCTTTACATCTATTCTGCAATCTGATGCCAACTTATCCTAATGTTAGTCTGTAGAGGAAGAACCTACTGAATGTTCTGTGAGACGGAAATTCAGAAATGTCTTTTTTTTTTAAGCTCATCAAAAAGCTACAACAGGACGCCTCCCCCAGTGCCGACATGGCCGTTAGCTTGCTTTGTGACCTCGCTTTTCTTTCCCTCTCTGGGCTGTCACATCTATTTCAGCAACGCCGAGCGAGGCAATCTGTACCGCAACTTCCAGCACTACAATTCTTTACATGTGTGATGCCATTTCCACACACGCAGAGGGGAATATGTTCATAATTGCAGGTAATTGAACTTCTGTTTCACACCAAGTCTGGCATATTTGCCTCCCCGCTCTAATTCAGAAAGTTCTCTGGAACGAAATGTAATATCATTTAGTCCCTTCTGAAGCAAATTTGCTCTAATGCAACATATTCCAGGCAGCGGCAGCAGCTTTTGTAAGAGCTACGTTTTCCTAATGGGCAGGAGGCAAAGGGAAACGTCACAATAGGCTGCTCTGAACCCACACAGCCCGAGAAGGCGCACCACTTAACGTCTGTGTTCGTTCCCAATCAAAGGAGCTGTGCGCTACCCTGCACAGTCCGATTCCTCGGATGAGCTTTCCGAGTCGTACCAATTTATACCTCAGGCCCTCCCGGCCCCGCACACCTGACGCCGCCTCTGCCGCATCCTGCAGGGGAACATCTGCTCTTAATGTCTCTGAGCCGCTTCCAGGAACCCACGTGTATGTACTCTGCGCACAGAGCTGTAGACTCAGATGCCCCCACCCTCCGCTCTTGCTGCCAATCCCTCACTTTGCATGAGATCATCATCATCCACTGCACAGACCATGGCAACAGCAGAGTAATTGGTCTACCTGACTCAGTTACCCTTCCCCTACTCTTCTCTGTTCTGTGTCCGCTTCCAGAATGTTCTTTATAACAAGCGAGCCTGTCCTCCCCTCCCCACCTTGCTCCTGCCTACACTTCTCTGCTGCTCAGGATGACGGACAAGCCCCCAAATGTCTCACCCCAGGTCCTTGGGGAATGGACTCCAGGCCACGTTTGCAGCCTGACCTTCCCGGACACATCCTGGCTGCCCCCCTCTCCTCACACTGGCTCATTCACACTCACCTTACTCCCTTTCCCTGGAATTTTTTTTTTTCATTCTCTGCTTAGTACACACCTGCTCGCTCACTCAACAAGGGCTTGAGCACCTGCCACGTGGCTAGGAATGGCAGGATACCTTGGCCAAAGTCTACCAGAAGAAAAACAAATCCAGATTTCATACTCTGAAAGAAAGATCCTCAAGGATGCTCGGGGAGGACTCTTCTAGAACAGTGATGCAAACACTGACATGAACATGAGAGCTTGGCGGTCCTGCTGGGGCAGATGGTGCCTCAGCGGGCCTGGGGTGGAAGCTGAATTTCCTAACAAGCTCCGAGCATCACCTTTTCATGTAGACGTAACTGGGTTCCAATCCCAGCTCTGCAGCGTCCTAGCTGCGGGGAGTCAGCAAAGCGACTTGACTGGCCTGAGCTTCCCGTCTTTGATACTGACTTGCGCACCAGCAGGCAGTGGTTACTCAATGATGTGCTTGCTCCCAATAAAGGGACCATTGGGCTACAAATAAAGGGACCATTGGGGTACAGCAAGGTGTGCGCTGTCACTGAGTGGAGGCCCAGGAAAGGCTCAGAAGACTTTCTAAAGAAGGCCACCCCTGACTTGAATATTAAAAAAAAAGAAAAAAAGAATAGGAACGAGCCACAAAGATATGGGTCACTTGGGTAAAGGGAGTCTCATGGAGGAAGAGATGAGAGAGAGGGGGGGGGTGGGGGGAGAACAAGTGTTGGGGAGGAACCGTGAACAGGCTCGGTCAGCAGGACAGGGTGCCAGCTGAGAGCAGGGAGCAGTGGGAGTGAAGGAAGGGCCTGCATGTCTCCTGTGGAGTTTGGAATTCCCAGGAAACCCCATGGAGCTACTATTGGCTTTAAGCTTGCTATCCAGAGCTGCCCCGTGGCAGGAGCCAGACTAGAGGAAATGACATTAGTGTTGCAGAAAAGTGCTTGTCATGGGCCTCAGCAATGCTAGTGGAGCCTGGTCAGTGTGGCTCAGTGGTTGACCTCGTGGCACCATCACCACTGCACATCTAAGAATGTTGAAGTTCAGATGCGTCAAATGCTGGGGTTTACTGGAGCCCCCTGGGCTCTCTGCCTTCTTCTGAAGTTCAAATTCTTACATGGAGAATTCAGGCGGCGCGGGTCTGAGTCCTGCCACCCAAGGTGCTCTATCGGTGGCTGGGGCATGTGGACAGGACTCTCCAGACAGTGGCAGTGGGTGGCCAGCCGTGGGAAGATGCCAGGAGCAGGGCCTCGAGCCAGCAGGTGTGAGCCCCAGCTGGGTGTCTCTGGGGGTGGGGTGAGGGGGTCGGGAGGGTCTCAGAGACCTCCAGCATCTATGCTTGTGTGTTCCCCCTGGGCCTGCTCTCCATGGCCTCAGGAATCCTCTTCTGATTCCAGAATAGAAAGCTTTGCTCAGATTCCCTGGGAATTCTCCCAAATCCATCTCTAGGCGTGGGTTGCTTCTGTTTCCTATAGGACCGCATTTTTGAAATACAACCCCCAGTAAAGACATGGATGATGGACAAGAAAGGAAAGCCGAGACACAGTGGCAAACGCTTCAAAAAATGGTATCACCGTGCCCCCACAATATGGTACCTCCATTGTGAAATGCCACTTCGTCTGCCATTTAGGAAAAGTACGAACCTCGGTTTGTTTTTGGATCCAGTTCCTCACTTTCCTCTCCTTTAGACTCTAAAGGTTGATACCAATTTTGTTTTGTTATATTTCTTCCCCAATGGAAGGGGCTGAAAAAGGAGCTTTTTACGAAATTAAAAATAGAAAAAGCAACACGGGCAGCACAGGCATTGATGCCGCTAAGAATAGCAGCCGACGGCTGGGTGCTCCCCGGCCACCTCCCGAAGCGCATTGTGGTAGGAGCTAGGATGCATTTTCTGTTTGAATGGACGTTAATTTCACTCCCAGCACATTGCAGGCCTCTCATCGCGAGATGATTCATTGCCGCATGTACTCGAGGACAATCAGCTCAGATACTTGTCGTCTTCATGTAATTGCTGCGAGAAGAAAACAGGAGCCAGGGGCCACAGATGGCGCTCCCTGCGCCCCGCCCTGGGCCTGGTGCTGGGTGCGTGACAGGCAGCAGCGGCTACCTGGGCTCCTCCTCTCCAGTTTGCTGACTTAGAACCACACAAAGCACCCACCCCACCTCCCACTTCCAGGACACCACAGCTTCTGGCAGAAAGATGTTTCCGTGGTAGGGGTTATACTCCTAACTACCTGGTCAGGAACGCTCCCAAAGGCAATGCAAAGTCTTGGCAGATCTTGTGCTCACGCTGCTTTCTAACCTTTGTGTCCAATAAGCTCTCAGGGGACATTTTCTTTTTAAAAAATATATATATATTTTTATTGATTTCAGAGAGAGGAAAGAAAGGGGGTGAGAGAGAGATAAAAATATCAATGATGAGAGAGAATCATTGACCGGCTGCCTCCTGCATGCCCATCACCGGGGATCAAGCCCACAACCCGGGCCTGTGTCCTTAACTGGAATTGAACCGTTATCTCCTGATTCAAGCACTGAGCCACACCAGCCGGGCAGGGGACATTTTCTTGGTGATAATCGCACCATCTAAGAATCACAGGAGCCCTAACGGTTTGGCTCAGTGGATAGAGCGTCGGCCTTCGTACTGAAAGGCCCCAGGTTCAAATCCGGTCAAGGGCATGTACCTGGGTTGCGGGCACATCCCCAGTAAGGGGTGTGCAAGAGGCAGCTGATCAATGTTTCTCTCCCATCGATGTTTCTAACTCTCTGTCCCTCTCCCTTCCTCTCTGTAAAAAATCAATGAAATATATTTAAAAAAGAGAGAGAATCACAGGACAGGAGAGAGATCTCCGACAGCTTCCAGTCTATCCTAGTGATAGTACTGGGAGGAAAGTAACTCAATAGTGGACAAGATTCAAAGTGTCATGTGGTGAAAGGATGATGATAGAATCCAGATCGTCTTGACTCCTGGTCCAGAGTACATGCAGCCACTCCTCTTCCGCAGGCCTTGTTTATAAATAAAGTTCCGTTTTGATCATTAAACGTGTCGGTGTTCATTATAGAGAATTCTTTAAACATGGATGATATTTACTCCATAACCTCAGTCCTCAGAGCTCATCACCATCAGGACTGGCTGAGTGGACCTCCAGCCTGTGCAGTCACAAAGGGCTTCACACTTAGACGGTCCCGTGCTCCATCCAACCCTCTGCAGCCACCGTCTTGCATTTCTCAGTAACTTTCAGGTAAGCAGCCATGAATTTTGATTTTTGCCCTGCACCTCGCACACTATGGAGCTGGTCCTGATCACCACTTCTATTTGATAGCCTTCCTTTGCAAGGCCTAGCGTCTTGCTTTATCCCGTTCATTTGCTCATTCACTCATTTGTTCAGGCAACACATGTTTGTTTGTTTGTTTGTTTGTTTGTTTTTAAATATATTTTATTGATTTTTTACAGACAGGAAGAGAGAGGGATAGAGAGAAATATCAATGAGAGAGAAACATCGATCAGCTGCCTCCTGCACACCTCTCACTGGGGATGTGCCTATAACCAAGGTACATGCCCCTGACCAGAACCCTTGAGTCCGCAGGCCGACGCTCTATCCACTGAGCCAAACCGGTCAGGGCCAGGCAACACATGTTTATTGAGCACCTTCTAAAGGCAAATCACAGAATCCTGTGCGAATGTCACTGAAAAGGAAGCCCTCCTTGATTGCTTTGTTCCATGAATACAGACTAATAAGCTGGAGTTGTTCCTCTAGGGCAGGGGTGGGGAACCTTTTATCTGCCAAGGGTCATTTGGATGTTTCTAAAGTCATTCATTTAATATAATTCATTTAACAGCAATTTATGTTGCTATGAAAAAGCTCCTAGATTTATTGAGTTTTGAGACCCTCCCACGGTTGCCTTGGCACAGCCAAACCTAATGATTTCCTGGGCCTTCTAAAGCTTGCGGCCTGGAGGTTCCCCACTACTGTTCCAAGGAGATTAAACTGGCTCTTCCTCAGGAAAAGACTGACTAAAAATCATTTGACTAGAAAATAAAATAAAGTAAGGAGAGGTCAGGCGGAGAGGGAAGAAGGTCCTTTGGAGTTTATGACGATGGACACTACATGTCCACAGGAGTGAAGCTGGGGCTCTGATGGAGACGGTGAGGGCAGGGCGTGAAGTGCAGACAGGTGTTGCTTACATGTCAACCATGGCTCAGAGAACATTCCAGTCCTTGTGAACACTTCTACAGCCTCACTGTGGGAAACAGAATTCGATGCTCCCCAGTTCCTACAAATGCCAACTCCATAGTTAAGACCCAGACACTTCCGGGAAGGACATAGGACATAGTAACTGCCCTGCTGACTGACCCTGCTCGGTCCTGAGCTTCCCAGCACGTCCATGGCTGGAGGGGGGTGGGGGTGTGTGTGACAAGGTATGTCTTTGTCCTCAAGTTTGGGGAAAGGTGGGGATTTTTATTATTTTTTTTATTGATTTCAGACAGGAAGGGAGAGGGAGAAAGAGAGAGAAACATCAATGACGAGAGAGTCATTGATCAGCTGCCTCCTGCATGCCCCACACTGGAGATCAAGCCTACAACCTGGGCATGTGCCCTGACCAGGAATCAAACTGTGACCTCCTGGTTCACAGGTCAATGCTCAACCACTGAGCCACACAGGCTGGGTGAAAGGTTCATTTTAAAGCAATGAAGACCTATTTCCTCCAAGCAGCAGGTAGAAAATGGAAAAGAAAGAGAAGAATAACCCCAGGTACATGGTAGATACTGGAAATGTAAAGGACAAAGCTGTGTAGGGTGTCAGTGTCATTTCTCCACAAGAAAAAAAATAATAATAATGTGACCTTTCTTCCCCTGGACCAGAGGCATCTGATATGGATGCTCCGTATCTATAGCAATATATCCCACAGGATATTTGAAAGCTTTGATTCCATCTTTAATTTGTCCCCAACAAGGTGAGTGCCTGAATGGAACCACTGTAATAGACAGAAGTTTCTACCTTCTATAGCTAAGAGTTGTTCCAAGTCCATAAATATTCACCTTTATTTTAGAGGCTCTGGGAAAGGGGAATCATCAAAACCTCCATTGCCTCCACAGTATCTTACCCCACTTATCTCACTGTCAAACATCTCCGAGGATACAAGACTCAAAACCCATGCATTGAGAGAAAACGCCCTTTTATGGAGACCATGATCACTTCGCCTTCTCACCCCCAGCCTTCCTCTTGGAGAGAGCCTCCCTCCCCACACCACTTCCCTGAGTTTCTCCCATTAGAAGTGCTGAACTTGACACTGAGAAAATTCAAATCATGTAGCTCTGACAGGACTTGAGATAACAACTAGAGTTCTCCTATAAAATGTCTGCTGCTGCCAGCCTTGCCACCTGCAATTCGTACTCCTTACTGAGACCCAGGTGACATTCTAAAGAGCAAATCCAGCCACGTGTGTAGTAGGTGACCTGCATCCCCAGAGCCCACCTGAGTCCAGGGCAGCTGTGATGGACAGTCCGTGCACATTGCCAACATCCCACCTCAAGTGCACACCAAGATGCCACTCTGTTCCCCTACCTCTGGGCTTTCTCTGAGGTCACCAAAGCCAGCTGAACCTATGATTGATTGAAACTCATGGGACTCTAAAACTGACCACCACCAACCAGACTACATGGCTCAATGGTTGGGCATTGACTTATAAACCAGGAGGTCAAGGTTCCATTCCGGTCAGGGCACATGCCTGGGTCACGGGCTCGATCGCCAGTATGTGACGTGCAGGAGGCAGCCGATCCATGATTCTCTCTCATCACTGATGTTTCTCTCTCTCACTCTCCCTTCCTCTCTGGAATAAATAAGCATATAGTTTTTAAAAATGGGAAAGGTCAGACAGAGGGAAAGACATCAGGTACGGTCCTGTGGCGTCTACAAGTATGATGTGCTCTCATGGAGAGACTGAGGGCAGGGCTTGAAGTGATGACAGGCATTATTTACATGTAGGCAGTCCATTTTCTCAGTGGTTAGAGCATTGGCTTAAGGACTGAAGGTCATGAGTTCGATTCCTGGTCAAGGGTACATACCTCAATTGCAGCTTCCCCAGCCCTGGTAAGGGCACATGCAGGAGGTGGCCAATCGATATGTCTCTCTCACTTTGATGTTTCTCTCTCTCTCTTCCTCCCCTTCCTCTCTCCCTTCCATGCTCTCTAGAAATCAATGGGGAAAATATCTTTTGGTGAGGATTAAAAAAAGAAAAGAATTAGCTCTTAACTGTTACTCCTCATTTGAATCCAAAATGCCAACAGCACCTACACCACGTTGCACACCTTCACATCTTCCCTCATGCAGTGTTCTCGCCTTCTTATTTCCTTATACCCATCTTATTACTATTCAGGCCTCAAGACCCTGGCTTACTACCCCTTTAGCTGGGCCCATAGTGGTTACCAGCCCAATAACACACACAGTTTTCACTGTTCTTCATGCCCTGTTCTGTGCCCATGCCAACTCCCGGCAGACTATGTGGTCCTCAAGGGTGAGGCCAGGTCTTAGTTTGACAGTGGCATCCAGGGCTTTGTGCAGAGCTCGGCATACTGTAGATGTATTTAGACATTCTTAAAGGGCCATATGGCTTTTCCTTCTGCTTCAGCTAGACTTGGTGTCCTCTTGGGTCCTGGGTATTGTTGGTCTTTTATGTGGGCAATAAAGGATATTATTCTTAAGAAAATGGCATGAAGGGACTCATTCAAAATTGGCTGACCCATCTACCATGAAATATTCATGCTCCTGGAGGGAAGGGAATGGATAATGATGCTTCATATGCATAAGGCACAGGCTAGGCTCACAGAGGCACCAAGTAGAATGATCTGAGAGTCTTGGATGCTAGAGTTGGGAGAAACTGAGTCACACAGCCCAGCCAAGAAAGGGGAAGCAGCTTGCTCAAAGGGTGTAGAAGCCCAGTCTCCAAATGCCTAGGCAGGCATCTATGCACTCACTCACCCACATCACTTCTCATAAAGGGTGAGTCAGAGCCAGGCTGGCTGGGCCTCAGCCTCTTCTAGAAGGTCAGGGTACAACATTTTTTTGAAGGGCAAGGAAGTAGCAGGGAAGTAGTCCTTAGGAAGAATAGTTGTTCTGAACACCCCAATCCAAGCTGAATATGGCAAATTTCCCCAGAGGAATCAGGTCCCTACTCATAGATCAATGCTTAGAGGGAGAAAAATAATAAGCAAGGGTAGTTGAATTGACCGGTCAGGTTTTCTAGTATGTGCTTTGTGTTCTAAACATTCTTCCTTGTTTTATCTTCATATGTACAGTCCTTTCCACACTGTGCATTGTGCAAAGAATATGATTGTGAACTTGGTGAGTTAGTTAGGAAAGACTGTGTCTAATTCACTTCTGTTTCGCCAGCATTGACTAGTTAACCTATTCACACCTTAGATCAATAGAACTAGATAATGTATGTCACCAGTCAAATGGACAAGGGAATGAATGAATGGATGACTGACACATGAAGGGATGGAGGGGTGGTTGGGTGAAGGGGTGGGCTCTCTCTTTAGTACTTATTTCCCTTCCTGTCCCCACTCCTTCATGACCAAGCTCGTTATCCTCTGCCTTTTCCCAAGTGAGCTCTAAACACAGGATCTGATTGTTTTCCCAAGAAGGTAGTGTCTCCATGACCTAGAGGCTTCCCAGACTCTCCTCGTCTCCTGGAGAGATGGGTGTCTTTCACCATGAAAAGCCTTGCTGTGTATCCTTATTACCCAGCTGGACTAGGCCTCAGAAGTTCATTAAGTGCGCAAGGCCATTTCCCAGACAAATTACAGGAGAGCAGACCTGAAACCTTTGGAAGGTAGAGGTCCACTCTTGACCATAGATGAGAACTTCAGGACTCATGATCCATGGCTTGATGCCAACCTTCTAGGGCACTTTCCTCAGAAGATGCGGATTCCTCCCTGCCGCATCCTCCCCCCTCACTCATTTTAGCATTTTTCTAAATTAACATTTCATTTCCCTAGATAGTTTCTATCATGTTTATTTCAGGAACTCCAGCAGTTGCTATTAGTGTGACCTACATACTTTTTTGATGTTCTAGGTGTTCTCTAATTATCATTAACCCAGTATGTTTTAAAACCAGTCTTGGAAGTCATTGTAGCAGGAAACTAGTTTTGCTTCTTTCCAATCAACAGGAAATAATAAGAGAATGATTTCAATCATGAGCTGAGAAATCTGCTTCCTAAGCAAAAATCCAGTGGAAAAAATTGGCCACTGGGAAAAAGGGAAGCAAAAAATTCTTGATCCACTATTGTGCACTAGGTATTTTCACCTATTATATCTCACAATCCTCACAACATCTTACAAAACAAGTATCAACATTTCTACTTTTAAAGATGGAGTAACAGAAATTTAAACAAATTGGAAGTATTCCCAAGGTAAAAGGACTAGTGAGTGAGAAAAATAGAGGTTGAGCTATGTAAGCAAACTTTGAAAGTCCACAAGCTGGTCCAGAGGTCGCCTCTGGCTAAGTCTGACCACCACACCCCACCACCACCTTCTTTGTAGAACAGCATCCTGTTCTTGCTTAGTCTTGTCCCTCCTCATCTCCATTAAACATAGTTGATTGGTGCTGGATTGGATATTCACCCCAAGTCCAACCAATCTGACTGGTGCAGAGTTAGATGTTAAGCTCAAGCCCAATCAACCTGATTGGTCCAGGGCTGAACATTCAACCCAAGCCCAACCAATCAGAGTCCTTCTCTGGGATTTTTCACATTGAAACTGGAAATCAAAGCCAGACCTTTCCTGATACCTGCCAACAGAAGAAGTGAGACTGAGACATGAAGGTCAGGGACAGTGGGAAGTCATTCACAGAAGAAAAAGTAGAGATGAGAGAGGAGCAGAAAGAGATAGCAAAGTCCCTGACATGACTAGTGCCCGAAGACCAGCTGCATCTTCATCCTTCTTGTGGCTTAGTTATTCAGTCCTACCTTGTCCATGAGCCTATAAAAATCCTTCTGCCTAAGTTGGCTCTAGTCATAGTTTAGTCTTGAACAACCAAAAAGAGTTCAGACGAATACAAAGGTCCTGTGCGCACATTTCCTTGGCCTTGGTTAGAAACTGGATAAGTGGGGATCAGACCGAGCATATTCTATAACATGAGGAAGAGTCACTTGAAAAGCTTTCCATGCCTGAAGACTGAGTATTGCGTTTCTAAGGAACCTAAAGGGCTGTCCCTGAGTTAAAACAGCTCAGTTACAAGCAGGAGCAGGGAGTAGAGAGATATAGCTTTTCGCTGTCACAACCAGTCCACCTCTCACCTTCCTTCCCTCAGCCTCAGTCTCCCCGTTTCTAGAATAAGACAGCAACTAGATCAGGGTTTCAGGCACTTATCTACCATCCTCTCTATGGGAACCGATGCTCACACATCATGTTTCAGAAATGGGTTCACTTTGTTGTCCCTTCTCTGTGAGCAATGGATTTGATGTGCCAGCCGTAATTTCTCAGTACACACTAACATGCCTGACTATGCAAATGAAACATGTCTGACTGTGTACACGCAAAGCCCCTTGGGTTCCACACTCTGGAAAACAGCAGAGCAGACCGATGTCTAAGACGCTCATGTCTGTGTCAGGGAAGATGGTGACGGAAGGCCAGTCCACTCAGGGTTCATTCAACAAACATTTCCAGGCCGACTACGATGAGAAAGCACAGCAATGCATGTAGTTTCAGTAAGTGAGCATTCCTGCTGGGCTGGGCCCTGGACTAAATGCTTTACAGCCCTTATCTCGTGTTTATCCACTGAGAAACCCCAGGAGGTAGATGCAGCTCATTTCTGAATCTCAGAAAGGTGAATTGTTTATCACTCCATCCTAAAGCTAGTATGTTAGCTTTCCATTGATGCAACAGCTAATTATCACCAACGTAGTGGCCCATTTATTACCTTACAATTCTGTAGGTCGGAAGTCAACACGGGCCTCACCATGATAAAAATCAAGGTTACATCAGGGCTCCATTCTGAAGGAGAACGTTTCCTTGCCTTTTCCGGCTTCTAGAAGCTGCCCCTTTCCTTTGCTCATGGCCACCTCCCTCCAACGTGAAAGCTCAAGACACAGACCATGTCCTTCTCATGATGCCGTCTCTTGGGTTCCCCGCAGCCAGGGACAGTGCTCTGCTTTTACGCACTCAGGTGACCAGACGGGCCCCCTGGGTAATCTCGCCCATCTCCAGGTCCTTAGCCATGGTCACATCCGCAAAGTCCCTTTTGCCGTTTAAGGTGACATGTCCACAAGTCCCGGGATTAGGATGGGGACATCACCGGGGGCCATTATTCTGCCTATCACAGGTAGGAGGGGCAGATGCGATAACAGCCTTTAGCCCGTGATCTTAGCCACTTGCCTTAGAAGAGCGAGGATCTTGGTGGGAAGTGGGCAGAGTGACACAGAAAGCACACCCACCTGAAACTATGGTCCATCTAGTTGTATCGCTTCTTGTCGAGTTCCCTAACCAGACTGTAAGCCCTGGAAGGGAGTGATCCTAAGGCCCTGATCACCTGGGGACCTCAGCACCTGGAGCCATACTGCCTGGTAGAGAAGTGACAGGGCATCTGAACACTGGGAAGTGACCAGTTCTAACAGAAGCACACTGTACATGTACACACACACACACACACAGGATCAGGAAGACTTACTATGAGAAAAAGGATGCAAAACGTCATGTTACTATTTTTGCATTGATAACATGTTGAAACGGTAGCATTTTAGCTATATCAGGTTAAATTTGAAATGATATTAAAATTATTCCATCTTTCTCTTTTCCCCTTTCCTAACACGGCTACCAGAGCATTTAAAATGATGTCCGTGCCTGGCTTCCTATTTCTGTGGGAGGGCGCTGATGGAGAAGAGGTGGGGCACAGCGGACACCCAATGCACAGCCACTGAGCGAACTGGGGGTGAGATAGCAGGCGAAAAGGGGGAACGCAGCCAACCCTGGCATTTTCAAACGTGCAGCCTGAGTCAGGGAGCCGCAGGCTGCCAGCCCAGGGAGGCAGGCAGTGACCCAGACATGGGTTCACGCTGAGAAGCAATGTTTCGGGAACGCCCTGCATCGGGTAAGTAGTTCTTGATTCTACGCGTCCTGGCAGAGCCAGTGAAGGACCAGAAGCCGGGAAGTGATGGGGCCGAGTTGTGTCTTCATCTGGGTTACAAGTGGCTGGTTCAGGAAGGGGGCGGGTCCTCCGGCAAAAGTGGAGCCTGGAGAGATGGTGGAGCCGCCTGTTTAAGGGGGAGACGTCAAGGAACAGCCTGAAGGGGATTGGAGGGCGGAAGGGAAGGAGTCAGGGGCGGCTTTGTGGGTCTCAGAACCAAACTGGGTGAGAAGCAATTAAACGGGATGGAACTGGGTAAACAGAGATCACATCCCAGGCAGCTTCTCTGCTCTGCCCCTCAAGAGAGATGAACAAAGCCGCCCAAGCGCAGAGCCGGCCAACCAAGAGCGGACAGCGGGAAGGGATGTTCCGTTCGCTGATCACAAACTCGGAGGCGGCTTCTGCAGACACAACGCGGTGCCCGTGAGCAGGGGCCGCTCAGCCAGCGGCGGGTGCAGGGGAGGTCAGCGCCGACCGACCCAAAGCAGAGAACGTGCCTGGCTGGAGCCTGGACGCCCGAAGCTCCCAGCACACCCCGGCTCTTTGTTACAGGCTCAGAGGCCTCTAAGCCCTGCCTGCAAGGGGCCTTCATTAAATATTTCACGGAGCAGAAAACTCACTTCAAAGCCTGGAGTTTCCCAGTCACAGGGCGAGCAGCCCACTGCAGCCTCAACTTGCCGCTCTTGGTTTGTTTCTCCCGCTGGTCTAGGGCCAATTAGTTTCAAAACAGAAATACACCTCCCAGATGTCCAGTCCATTGAAGTGGGACAAAGGAGCCCTGATCCAGGCTCAAGGTGTGTGTGTGTGGGGGGGGGGGGGGGACCCAGAGGAAAGAGAATAGGAGGAGACAGGGGATAAAGGGACATGGGGTGTGAGGCTGCTCGCTCTCATTCTACATTTGGGGGTCCATGGAGCCCTGTTCCTGGGACCCAGAGTGAGCCAAGGCATATGCTTGCCTCCAAGTACCCTGCAAAGGCAGGACTTTCCTGTATCAATAAGGCCACAGCAGGGTCAGGGAGGAAGAGAACGTTTAATTAGAAAAGGAAGTGATTTCTGGGAAGAAGGTGAGTTTTACATCACACTTTCATTCCTTCCCCAAATCCCACTGAAAAGACAGTAAAATAATTTTTTAGATACATATCTAATCTAATAAACTAGTAATATGCAAATTGACCGTCGCTCTGAGACACCCAAGCCATGCCCACCAGCCAATCAGAGAGGCTGTATGCAGATTAACCTAGCCAAGATGGTGGCCGGCAGCCACGGAGCTGGAACAAGCAGGAGGGTTCCGTCACAACTGCCTGACTAGGCCGGTGGGCCTCTGCTCAAGCAACAATGTTTCCATTATAGAAGCCACAGAGCTGAAGCAAACAGGAGGCTTCTGTTACTTGCCTAGGCCTTGACTCAAGGTAACAAAGTTTCAATTATAGAAGACAAATAAACCCCAGAAACCTGATTCCAGCCAGCCTCGCTGGGACCTTGGGTCAATGGGAGCTGTGGGCAGCCTGAAAACAGCCCGCAGCCCCCCACCCAGGCTGGCCACATCCCCATGGGGTGAGGGTCCCCACTGGGAGGGAGGGCTTGGCCAGCCTGCAAACAGCCATCAGCCCCTCACCCAGGCTGGCCAGGCATGCCAGCAGGTGGACATCCCACGAGAGGTCCCAGACTACGAGAGGGCACAGGCTGGGCTGAAAGACCCACCCCAAGTGCACAAATTTTTGTGCACCGGGCCCCTAGTGTGTGTGTGTATATATATCTAATCTAATAAAGGCATAATATTGAAATTAACCACTTCTCCAGGACACCTAAGCCATGCCCACCAGCCAATCAGAGCGGCTGTATGCAAATTAGCCCAGCCAAGATGGCAGAGGCTGCAGCCCCAGAGAAGCCACGCACGGCACAGGGGTCCAGCAAGGTAGACAGAAGAACTCTACCTCAGGGAGCCGGGACGAGAGGAGTGACCTGGCCCTTGGCCGCAACCTCCGGGGGAGGAGGAGGGCAGCCGGTGATGGATTCCAGGCGGCAGGGCAGCCTCAGGGGCGGGGGCCTTTGACAATCTATATTAGTCATTCCCATCCCACTTTGTCATATGAAATCTACAAAGAGACAGAAAAGTGACTGGAGGCTTTTGCACAATGACCTGGACAAGTTCAACAGAGCATTTGTGGGCAGCCCAGCTCATTGCTCAGCCTGGCTGAAAGGTTCTGGAGGAAATGTTGGGGACAGTACACCGCGCGCGCGCACGCGCACACACACACACACACACACACATGTGCTGCAGTGGCAGGCTTCCAGGCAGGCTCAGCCACGCAGGGGTCTTCATCCCCCAGGTAAAGTGATTGGTCTAAGCGCAGCCACTCAGAATCCTTCCTTGGCAATGAAAGGCTATCCTGTTCCAGTTTGGGTTACTGCCAATCAATTCTCTAAAGCATGGTTGGCCTCCTTCAGACAGCACCAAGGGAGGGGGGGGGGGACGGAAGGACATGGAGAGAGAGAGGTAGCAATGGCCAAGAGACCCAGGCTCAACCCTGGACCTTCCGAGTTATATGAGTCGGTTATTTCCAGGTTGGTTTGAAACAAGTTTCTGTCCAGAGGTGGTCTGCTAACCTGTGACATTACTTTGAAATCTAGGGTGGCATGAAATCTGGAGAGCATCATGCTAAGTGAAATAAGTCAGTCAGAGAAAGACAAGTATCACATGATCGCACTCATATGTGGAATCTAAGTAACAAAATAAACAGATGAACAGAGTGGATCCAGAGACATGGAAGTACAAAACAGAGTGGGGAATCTCAGCGGGAAGGTGGGGAGGGTGGGTGGGAGGTAATCAAAACCCATGGACACAGAC